>JASUDE010000059.1:113629-146931 GCA_034509685.1 Colletotrichum cereale | reverse complement strand
TTGCCGCCGCGGTTGTTGGAGCGGTTCAGCAGAGGGTCGGGGGGAAGAGGGGGGTCAGCAGCGGTCGAAGCCTCGGGGGACGTCTTCTCGAGGGTCGCGGAGGAGTTGGAGGCCGAGTCGGCGGCCTTGCCGGCCGACTTCTTCTTGGTGTCTTCGTCCGAGTCCGAGTCTGAGTCTGAGTCGGAGGATGAAGAATCAGAGTCCGAGTCGGGGAGAGGCACCTTTGCGGCCGAGGATCCGTCAGAGTCAGAATCGCTGTCGGAAGAGGAAGAGTCCGAGTCTGAGTCGGAAGAGTCGGAATCACTGGAGCTGCTGTCCGAGCTGGAGTCGGAAGAGGAGTCAGAGGAGTCGCTGCTGTCGTCCTTCTTGACCTTTCGCTTCTTGGCCTTGGGGGCCTCGTCTTCGGAGCTGGAGTCGTCGGAGCTGGACGAGTCGCTGCTGCTGTCGCTGCTACTGTCACTGCTGCTGCTGTCCGACTCGGGCGCCTTGCGCTTCAGGGCGTTCTTGGGCGCAGGCTTCTCGTCCTCGCTCTCGCTGTCGCTGCTCGAGTCGGAGTCGGAGCTCGAGCTCGAGCTGCTGGAGCTGTCGCTGTCGGCAGCGGCATCGGCCATGTCCACGTCCTCGTCGTCGCTGCTGCTGTCGCTCGAGGAGCTGTCGCTGTCGCTCTCACTGCTCACGACCTTGACGGTCTTGCCATCGAGGGAAGTTTGCCAGGTCTGGAAGACGGTGACGAGGTCCGGACGGGTAGCTTGCTTCTTGGAAGGCTTCCAGCCGCTCTGGGCGCGCTGCTTCTGGAAGGCCTCGTGGGCGGAGGTGAATTCGTTCTCGGAGAGGAAGGAGTCGACGAGATCCATCAATTGGGCAGGAGGAGCTTCCTGGGCAGGCGCGGCGACGGCCTTGCCCTTTTTCTCAGACTTCTTCTCCTTCTTGACCATCTTGTCTTGTTGCGATGTGGTAGTGGTAGTATCGTTGGTCTTGGTGAAGTTATTGGAGAACAGCCACGATGGAGGTGCAGGAGCTGACATGTGTGTCGGGGAGGGAAGTGGGAGACGTTTCTGTCAATCGCAATGGCAAGAGGAAGGCAGTGAGAAGAGTCAGGCGTGGGGGAAATTCCTCGGTGAGAATGAAGTCGACTTCGGCCTTCACCCGGGAAAATTTCTGTGGAATCGAAGCGTCGGCCAGTCGGCGTCTCCAGAATTTTACTGTGATGATCCCTGCTCGCGAACTTTTTTTTTCTTTTTTTTTCTTTTTTCTGATACCCTTGCTATCTTATCGACCCGGCCTCGATAGGCCAATGTATGCATCTAAACGCTTTATCTGGGCCCACCCGTTACTGCGTCTTCCACCTTTAGCGCCGCGGCAGGGGTGGAAGCTCATTGCCCGATCAGCGACTGCCGTTTGTTGACTTTCGCAAAGCTGGGCGTCTAGGAGGCGACTAGCGACGAAGCACCATCCTGTTGTTGGGGATCTTGTTTCATGGTGCAGCACGACGCTAATGATCAAGGACAACCGCTATAAAGCCTTCACTCACCCCAATATCATCATACACACGAGTTGACGACCTCATTTCTGCCCTCTGGTTCCTGAGCTCATCTGGTTCGGAACAGGCATCGTTGTACACACGCCGTTGGCGTTACATCGAACCAAGAAACCACAATGAACACAACCAAACGAAAGTTTAACGCTCTCATCCAGGGCATGGGCAAATCCTCCGCGTCGACAAAGTCGGACGACTCCTCCAGTCTGCCCGCCCAGTCTCCTCGCCCATCGACGACTTCTCTTCAGCCCGCCATCACAAACTCCACGACCACGGCCACAACTACGACCGAGAACAACAAACCGAGCATGTCAATCGACGAAGATATATTGCTGAAGCGCCGGCGCTTGCAGGCGCTGACGGAGAAGAACGCCGCCACGATGAGGAGTTCACCCTCTATTCGCGCAACGGGACCGGGGACGACCGTTACCAATATTGTGCTGAAGAAGTGGACGCCCAACTCATCCAAGGAGACAGAGGTTAAGATCGTGTCAAAATTCGCACCGAGCGACCGGAGCGAGCTTTTGAAGAGACTGGCTTCTTTCCAAGAGATCACGGACTGGACACCCAAGCCTGATGCGGTGAACGAGATCGAATGGGCCAAGAGAGGATGGGTATGCCAGGGGAAGGATCGTGTGCGGTGCACGCTGTGCAACAAGGAGCTCGTCGTGAAGCTGAACAAACGTGAGGTCGACGGCAAGGAGGTGCCTGTTCTCGTTGCCTCGGATGTTGGTAGGTTCATGATTGCCATGCCTTGTCGCTACCCGCAACTGATTGATGAAGCAGAGGAAGCGTTGGTTGACAAGTACTCCGACCTGATTGTCACGGCACATCTGGAAGAGTGCTTGTGGAGGAAGCAGGGCTGCGATGGTATGTCTTGACAAAATCCCCGGATTGAGAACCGGCGCTGACTTGCACAGATTCATTGCTCCGGCTATCCCTGACCAATGCCAAGATTAGTATTGAGGCATTGCGGTACCGGTACGATGAGCTATGTGGAAGGAAACCCTTCCTCCCCTACGAGTTCAACCTGAAGCTCCCGGAGGGTCTCAACATCGATAATGTTCTTACTCAACTACCTGAAGATTTCTTTACAAGCCCACCCCCCGCCAAGGACTCGCCAGACCCTAAGCAGCCCAACAGGGTTGCATTGGCGCTGGCCTTGACGGGGTGGCAAGGCCTCACAAACCCTCGCATCGGTGCGGTACCGAACTCGGCATCCTGTAACACTTGCTTGCGGCGCCTAGGGCTATGGATGTTCAAGAGCAAGGAGGTCAGCGCCGACGGCGAAGTCCTTGTTCCCGCGCCAATGGATCATCTCGATCCCATCAGAGAGCACCGCTTCTTCTGTCCGTGGAAGAACCCGGTAACGCAGCGCTTGGGCAGTGCGAAGCCCGGCGTTGAGTCGGATATGGCGGCGTGGAAGTGCCTGGTGCAGGTGCTCAAGAACGACGCTTACCTGCGCGGAGCACTCGATGATCGCCCGAAGAACAGGTGGCACAGCAGAGGAGCCTCGGTACCTTCGACGCCGATGCGCAGAGGTGTCGCGCCGCCCTTGACACCGGGTGGTTACGACTCGCCGAGTGCTGCAACAGAGCCAGGAGGTGAAGAGGACGAGAAGTCGCGGGATGTAAAGGACAAGGAGCGCTGGGCGCGTCTGCGAAGGGTGAAGAGTCTCTTCGAGTCGAAGAACGCAAAAAAGATCCGTCGGCAGCTTAGTAGGCCGGGAACGGCGCACTCGGCTGTCGCGGGAGCCGCAGCAGGCGATAAGCAGTAACTATGACTAACGGAACGCGCTGTATTATATTTCACTCACCTGACGATATGTATTGGGATGGACGGAGGAGTTCTTGAGGGTTCACGTATGGTCGCACGACGACTGCTCGCAATTTGCCTTGACTACCTATTATACCCATATGATGGAACCTGTCCAAAGTGCTGATGGCCCTCGGAGCCAATGAATATTACTACCTACGTTCGCTTTTCGTTCTCTACTATTTCACCAAGAGGACAGGCATCCCTTTTGTCCAATTATGTGCCATATGATGAGTTGCCATTTCTCCTAGAGGGTATCTCTTGTCTATTCGCCAGATCAAAACACTATCCTACACTACGACGACCACCGCCGCCGCCGCCTCACGAGCTCCAATCCCCAAACTTCTTTTCCAGCTCCTCGAACGAAACCACATCGCCCGACCACGCGGCCGGGTCGCTCTCCAAGGCCTTCCCCGGCTCCAGCCTCTTCTCTTGCTCTTCAGGCTCCGCTCCCGCCTTTGGCGACGAGGCCCTGGCCCTCTCCGGCGCAACGAACTCCCTAATGCCGGCCAGCTCCAGGACCCCCATCCGCACGCCCGCCATCCCCGCCGCGCTGCCCGTCCCATCGACCTTCCAGGCCTTGTCGCGCTCCATCCTCGCCGCCGTGATGTACACCTTCCGCACCCACCCATCCCATCCGGTCCTCGCGAAGCACCGCTCCGCCTCGCGCAGCCGCTCGGCGATGCCGCCCTCCTCCCGGGCCCTGCGCAGCAACGCCTTATCCATCTTAGTGAAGACGAGCATCACTGGCCGGCCCGCGTCGGCGAGGAGCTTGACAATCTGCGCGTCCTTCTCCGAGACCTTCTTCTCTGAGGACAGCAACAGGATGACGCCGCGGAGCATAGTACGCTTGTTGAGGTACTCGACCACCTCCCGCCCCCACTCCTCGTGCGAGGCGTGCCCGTAGCCGGGGGTGTCGACGAGCACGATGCCGTGCTCCGGCCGCTCTTCCTTGGACGCACCGCCGCCCTCGGCGGCGACAGGCGCCCGGAACGGCAGGCCGGTGAGGGGTCCCACGCCGTACGCGTTCATCGACACCGTCTTGCCCGCGCGGTCGCTGACCTTGGCGAGCGAGGCGGCGTTGGTGAGGGCGTTGATAAAGGACGACTTGCCGCAGTTGCTGGCGCCGACGACGCAGATCTCGGGCGTCGTCGTGTTGAGCGGGTGGTGTTGGAGGCGGAAGGCCGAGTAGAGGAACTTGGCGGGCGGCGAGAGGAAGAACCGGGCGGCCTGGGCGTGTGGGAGGTCCCGGACGTGGGAGGCCACGATGGCCCCGCCGTCGCCCTGGAGCTCGGGGAGCGGCGGGGGCGGGCTGGGTTTGGAGTCTTTGGACACGCCAAGGATAGCTGCCTTGATGTCGCTCGCGGAGGCGACGCCGGTGCTGCGGTTTCTCCGTGGCGATGCGGGTTGAGGCGGCTTGGGGAGGGCGACGGGCTGCTGGTGCTCCTTTGGCCTCTTGGGGGGCACGTAGTAGAGCGATCTGGCTTCCCAGACGTCTTTTGCTGTGTTGATCTTGTCCAGCTCATCCTGTGACAGTTTGGGCTGATGGATGATTAGTATAGGGTCTCAAGAGTAGTTTTCCCCCCAGGCTTGGGATGCCGACTTACCATCAACACGAAGCCGCCGCCTTTCCTTTTCGGAGCCTGGGTCTTCGGCCTCGCGGGTCTGCTCCTGCGAGGCGGTTCCACCCGCGATGGCGATGAGAACCTCCCGCCTCGCCCGCGGTCATCTCGGGGAGCATCCCTATAGCCTCCGGGGCTGAACCGGTCGGTCACCCCCCTGTAAGAGGCGCCCGCTCGCGACGGCGGCGGAGTCCTCCCGTCCCGCCCGCCATAGTCCTCTCTGGGTTTGGGCCTTTCGAAACCGGGTTCTTCGTGGCGGCTGGGGTGCCTCCGTCCGTCAAACCACCCATCCGCGTCTGGCTGGGGACGCGGGATGTAAGTCCTGCCCGGCGTAGCGCTTAGCCATCGTTGTGCTGGGAGGCATTGCCTTTGGACGATGGCTCGGCAATGGCACACATTTCTGAGCATCTCGAAAGTCGATCAATGAGACCAGTAAATGATACTATGAAAAATTCCAGTTCATCGCACCAATAATGAGGCAAAAGCTGGTTGGGAAGAGCTTGATTGTAGAAGATATGGATCATTTGACACTGGTCTGAGTTTGCAGGGGAATATGTAGGTAGACAGAGCAAACGTCTCGTTATATGCATAAACATGCAAAGAAAGACATCATCACCTTGTACCAAGTACTCGCTTGTTCAGTGACAAGACAGTTTCACAAGGCTTCACAACGAAGGATTCTCGGCTTCAATGGCCTCTTGTTTGTCTATCCTCCCTATGTGTGGTTCATGAAAACCTCATCATGCACACCGATTCCTTTCGTTAGAAAAAGCAAAACCAACCCGTCAAACGCCCTCCGCATCCAGTGGCGAATCGATCAACCACCGGCCTGGTAGCGGTAGTAGAAGTTCTTCTGGTTGTTGAGCTTTACGCTGACTCCGTAGTCGTAACGCTTCTGGTGACGGGTGGCGTTGCTGCGACCTCTGATCTCCTCCTGCCTAACGACACGCTTCTGCTTCTCAGTCGCACCAGCCATGCCTGCAGCATCTCTGCGAGCAACGGCACGGTGGTTGCGAGTCTTCCGATCGCCGGTGGTGGCAACCTCTCTGCCGTCCACATCCATCTCATCGCCAGAGCCTGCCTCGATGGCCAAGCGCTCCTCACGCTCCTCGGCAGTGGGGTAGTTGTGTAGATTCTGTCTAAAGTATCGGTTGTGAGAGCGGTGGCCGACTGCCTTACCAGACGGCAGGTGAAGCTCGTATTCATCATAAAAGACGGCACGGGTGTGCTTGTGGGCATGCGAGTGCCACCCGTCTGCCTGGTGATGATTGCGGGGGTCGTCGCGAGCGTGGTGAGGGTGCTTGTCCAGGCGCTCGAATTGCTCGTAGCGGCCATCCGCAGTGAAGGCCGTCAAGTCGGCCGAGTCGAGAGAAGAAGCTGAACTGTCCGTCTCCCAACCATCCTCCGCGCCATCTTCGACCTCCTCGCCGTCTTCACCAACCAGCTTCGTGGGACGCTTCAGGCCCAGCTTGGCTCCGCCATTCTGGTCAGCCTCGTCGTCGTCCGACTCATCGCCATCGGAGTAAGTGCTACGGAAATCGTAAAAGTCACCAATATCCAGCTGGACCTCCTCGGTGTCGTAGGGGATCTTGCAGTGTCCCTTGTCGCGCATGTGGGTCTGCACGGCGAAAGCCGTCTTCTTGGTCTTGAAGCAGTACAGGCACTGGTGACCCTCGTGGATGCGCTCCTGCAGGTGCTGCAGCAGGCCCTCAAGGTCGACAAGGTACTGCTTCTCAGGGATAAACATGTCGTGGAATCGCTCCATGTGGTTGGCGTTGAGGGGGGCAGTGGGCGACTCGTAGTTGCAGAAAAGACAGGACTTTGTGCTCCAGGCGATCTCCGGCTTGGACGGAACGGGAGTTGTGGAGTCGGACTCGCGGTTGATGGAGGCTTCATCGCCGGCGCGCTGGCCCTGAGCAGACAAGTGAGGGTTCGAGGGGCGCTTGACGGGAGAGGGACGCTCGTCGTGGAGCTCGTGAATGTTGGCCTTCTTGAGTCCCTCGACAACCTGGGTGAACTCCTCCTCGGCTTCGGAGTCCAGTTCATTCTCCTTGTCGACAGCGATGGGCTCGCCGAGGGAGAAGGTAGAGCTCATGACAGAGCTGGCATCATCGGCGACGCCACCCTTGCGTCTAGCAATGGCGGCGACGCGGACCTTGTGCTTCTGACTCGTCAGATGGTTCTGGTACGCATTCTCGCTGGAGTACGACTTCTGGCACGCATCGCAGCTGCGCTCAAACAAGGCCTTCTCTGCCTCAGCGGTCTGAACGGCACGGGCCTGTAGGACCTTCTCGTTGAAGACCTCGGAGGCGATGGGAGGAAGGGAGGCAACTCTGCGCTTGAGGTTGTATCGGCTGGGAAGATGATGTCAGTTGGTCTGAGCGGAACAGCACGAAAACACAATGGGAAGTCCGGTACAAAAGACGGAGAGCAAGAGCTGAAGGGGGAATAATTTGAAGACAAGTTTTAAAATCGACAATAAACCAGGGAATACATACTGCCAGTCGCTCTTCATGTGACCTCTCTGCAGGTCGATGTTTCGGTACGCAACAGAGCAGGTGTTGCAGGTGTAGGGATGTGAAGCCGCAGTTGCCCCTCCATTGGTGGGAACGCCACCGAGGGCAGCAACATCGACGCTCGCCATGGTGAGTGTCGTGTGCGAAAGGCGTGATCTGTTTTTGGTATCTGTTCCTCTGTCGACGCGAATGTGTGGAGAATCCGAAGGAATAGGGAGTCTGGTTGCGCGCAAAGGTGAAGTTGCGGGATGCGCAAAAGAAGAGGGAGAAGGGAGGCAAAAGATGAGCGTCCCAACGGTGCAGGTGCGTCAAAGTCGAGCGGATGGAGGGGAAAATGATTTTAAAAGGAAGGGAAAAGGGAAAATTCGCCAGGGCTTTAGTGGGTTAGGCGGGGGTTTGGAGGGACGTGATAGGCACGTCACCTGCAGTTTAGAGCCCTTGGGTTGGGCCTGTCCTGGGCCTGTCCCGAAAAGTTGTGCCACTGATAGGCTTGGGCCTTTAGCGTGTTCCTGGCAGTTACTGCCCTGCTAAGTGGGGGCAGTGTCGTCTTCCCGAAGCACGGAATGGGCGATCCCTTTTTGGGGTTTCGGAGGGGATCGAGAGGGAGAAGGGTTCTTTCTGCTTCTTGCTGGTCCGATCTCGCTGACATATCAGACAGAAACACAGATGGGTGGTAAGACGAGGAGGAGGCAAAACTCTGGTCGTGTGCTTGTCACCGTTTGGAAATAAGGTGCCGTCCCTTATCCGGCAAAGTCTTAAACTTATCCATCTTGTATGGCTTGTGTGGTCTTGAAGGCTGCAGGCGTTTGGGCTTAGGCTTGCGCCTCATTATGCAGGTCTTGTCTTGGACCTGTCTTGATGAATGAATGCCTAATACGTACGGATAAAGATGTCTGATATAGCACTGGAGACCAAGAGTGGTGGTCTTTGATTAATCTGATGATCCTTCTACACAGTGCAACATTGGTTTATACATGGTGTCTATTTGTTTGTCATTCTTCATGGTAAAACAATGCCTTGGCGGTTGGGCGGTTAGATTTCAGACTGGTTCATGAGTGACGTGACATGGGTGTTGGGATCATCAAATGTGCCAATGAGTGAGTAAATGAATAACTGGCTGATCAGGATGGAGGGGTTACGGAGCGGGCAGTGGCGGCAACTGGGTCGAAAAAGGTCGGAGGCAAAAACCGCCGACAGCGCCGAGCCAGGCTGGACGTTGGTCCCGTCCCCTGATGCCAGGCGGCTGATGTCAGAAACACCCTGGTTCGTCCTTCCCCAACACACCGATGACTGGACTCAGGAGGGTGGAATTTGCATGCTAAATTCGGACCCTCTGCGGAATGTTCCATGTTCTCATTGCCTGCTCCCGTCCCTCTGGATCCACTCTTCAAGTATGACCCCGGAGACCGTGTCCCGTTCTGTTCTAATCGCACCGTGTCATCGCCGAGACTCGTGGCGTGCCCATACGGTGCCCATCTCCTCCTCCACGGCAGGCAAGACTCGCTTTCCCTGTCTACCCTACCCACCCGTCATCCTGACAAGTTTGTTCATTCATCGCCAACCTTTGTCTGCTTGCCCCAGCTGTCGCTTGGTGGTTGTAATATCTTCTGTACGAATACCACTACATATTGACGACAATAGCGGCCCCTGCACTTCCAGCCTCTCCTTATTGCTTCAGTCTCCTATCTCCGCTACCCGCCCTCGGCCGCATTTCCTCCTCTCCATCGCTGAGAGCTATTCAACTTGGCTATCAAATACTCCCAAGACGCTTGCGACCCGGATGTAATGACTCAAGATATCCGCCGCCCTGAGAAGGGATCTCAGCACGAGAACAGTCTCGATGCTGATCTCCTAGCTGCGCTATGGGAAGACGCGCCGTTTGCGCGCCTGCCCCCCGATGCGCCGCCCGAACTGAAGGACATGGTCCAGACCATCGAGAACCCGAAGCGCGTCTACGCCATCCACCGCGCCAGTCGCCGTCACAACTTTCAGATCCTTGTCGAGATGTGCGTCCCCCATACACCTAGCGGCCTGTGTCTGCCATACCTCAAGCTAACATGCCTCTTCTCAGATACATCCTTCAGCTGCGATACGGATGCGACTCCAAGTCCTGTACGACACCGACCTGTTTCTCCTGTCGCAAGCGTCTCGCCGGCAAGGCGCCAATACGAAGATATAACACCACGAGTGCAAGGACATTGGCCGTCTACCTCGCTAGCCAAGACAACCCAGAGACTGGACTCTGCCCCTACCTCAAGCCCCCGAAGGAGACACCGGCCGCCCTGAACTCGCTCATATTCTCGCCGAACCCCGCCGCGCCGGCCTTCAACGACCCCTTTTCGAAGCGTTCCGCTACACCAAAAGATCCAAGACGGCGGAAATCAGTCACGTCTGCCAGGCTAAATGGCGAAGACAGTGGTTCCCAAAAAGCCACCCCGGATGCTGAAGAAACGGGACGCCGGCCACCCTCTCTTTCCAAAGAGCGATCACATTTCGATTCGACGACGGGTGCCGCAAAAGTCAGTTTCAAAGTAGCTGAGCGGCCCATCAGCAAGGACTACCGCTCGTTCGCCGCCAACGTCTTCGGGACTGTCGCCTTTAAAATGCTGGAATGGCTCACTCCAGCTGGCCTGGACGCTATGTCTGAAAGGGTTGCTGCACTAGAGGCCGATGCGGCGCAGAGTCCTTCAAGAGAAGAAACTCAAAGATCACAGAAGCCATCGGGCCAGTCAACTCCCATGCAGCCAATACCCTCGGTCATTTACGCCGATAAAACCTCGAGTGATGTGGTCCAACCGACAACGGACCATGGGCCAGATGCTGTTCTCGACCAGGCTTCTCAAAAGCTACACGGTTCAAACTCGACGTTGCCTAATTCAAGAGCCAGCAAGCCTAAGAGAAGCTCAAGCGCTAGATTGAGAGCCAACTCGAAGCCGACAAGAAAGCTTTCCATCGAGCCATATCCAACCTCGTCGTTATCCGAGGATGTTACCTCAGGGCTGGCCTCCCCCAGAACGTCGCATGAAAAGCCACCGAGGCCGTCCAAACCATCCCACGTTAACCCTTACGCCATCCCAGAAATACCATCTACACCCTCATTTTTTGACAATGTGCCGCCGCAAAACCACTCCGTAACGCTTGTTCAGGAGCCAGAGTCACCGCTCAAGACAAGTCTTCGCAACGTTAGACCTCCAACAGAGTCTCCCAATTCACAAGAAGCGACGTCGGAAACTCAGTGTGCACAGCCGAACCGTTCAATCGATGATAACAAGCACAGCGAGCAAAGCGAGGAGCCGGTCGACGTGTCAATCGCCGACAACATGCTTCCACAATCATTGACATGCCTCAACGTCGAAGTAGTCGACCTTGTGTGTGACATCCTCCAAGACGATGGTACCTCGGAATCCCATCTTTTTGACCCTCCAAAAATCACCAGTACGTACTCTGAGATCAAGAACCGGGCTCCCAAGATGCAGAGGAAGCGCAGCCCTCGGAGCACCTACCCCAAGCGACTCCGACTTCAGTGGAAGCTGTTCATCGAGCAAAGCCTTTTCAACATCTTGAGCGACCCCACTGCCCTGGTCTCATCCTTCGTCAAGGATGACGAGCTGCTTGATTCCCACACGATTTGGTAC
This sequence comes from Colletotrichum cereale, assembly GCA_034509685.1. NCBI lineage: Eukaryota > Fungi > Ascomycota > Sordariomycetes > Glomerellales > Glomerellaceae > Colletotrichum > Colletotrichum cereale. Next base: position 135,806 of record JASUDE010000059.1, on the reverse strand, counting down.
TGCATGTTGCGGCTTACAAGAGTAGCTCCTAGCCTGGTTTTCCACAGCTTGTGGATGGCCGCTGGGAGTCTATTTGGCGCGCCCAAGTCGCTCCAGTCGCTGCGGTCCCCTACCACCAAAGTCTTTCGCCGGACTGAACGGCCTCTTGCTAATCTTGAGGCCGGTCACTTACTGTCAATATGCCTTCACGCATTGGTGGCGGCGGCACCGTTGATAACAGACTCGAGAATACTATTCGATATGTCACGGATTCGCTCAAATGGGTTGACTCTAGCAGGAAGCGGTGCTCTGGCGCGACAACCGGCTTGGCTGTGCCTTCTCTACGACGACGCGTTTTCCAACGATTTAGCACTCAGGCTGGCGAGGCGCCTTTTTGCTGCCATCTCTGCGCGAAAGTGTTTTGCCGATATGGTTACGCAAGACGAAGGTGATGAGGATGCCGACCAAGAGTTGGATGCCCTTCGACCTCTCTTATCTCAACTGGACTTGCTTAACTCGTACTCGTCTTCGAATCCCGAATTGGGACAGCTTGAGAGGGCTGGTCATGAATCAAGGGTCTCGACTCTACTTTTAGACTGGGCCAAGACAGTAATGCTTCAGGAGTGGGACGGTCAGCCTGAAATATCGTGCGACGGCTCCTTTGGCGGAGCTTTGTCGTTGATTGCTGCCATGTGTAAGTCTGCAGATCATCCTCTCTTGGACCTTCGACTAACTGTCTCTACAGACGAGAAACGTCAGGATCTGCTTCTGGGAGACGTCCAATTCCGCGTGGACTACTTCGCAGAGAGACTGGACTCGATTAACATGCCCGTCGCCTGGCTTACCCACATATCATCCAGGCAGAAGAAGCATCTGCTCGACTTCCCCTTCATCTTTGACCCATCTACTCTAGTTTCTTACTTTCGATCTATCAACTTCTCGAAGATGAGCCGAAGCTACGAGGAATCCAGCTCGCTTCAAACACGGATGAAAGCGATCGTCGCCCCCGGAGGTCTCATCACCAACCCCCATCACAAGCTCGTTCTACAGGATCTTCTGAAGACGGCATCTTCTAAGTACTTGATCCTTGAAATCAGCCGCAAGAACGTTATTAGGGATGCCTTTGATCAGCTCTGGCGGCGGGAGGACAGAGAACTACATCGCCCATTGAAGATTCATCTAGGTGAAGATGCCGGAGAAGAAGGTTTCGACTCAGGCGGAGTTCAACAGGAGTTTTTTCGACTTGCTGTCGCCGAGTGCCTCAATCCAGACTATGGCGCCTTTACGGTGGACGATCGAACCCGTATGGCTTGGTTTGTTCCGGGGTCTATCGTACCGTCGTGGAAGTTTGAGATTCTTGGTCTCCTGGTCTCGTTGGCTGTCTATAATGGCCTAACGCTGCCCATCACTTTCCCGAGAGCTCTCTACCGCAAACTCCTGGGCGAGCCTGTAGATGAGCTGCATCACATCGCCGACGGGTGGCCAGACCTCGCTATGGGCTTGACTACGCTCCTCGAATGGGACGAGAGGCAGGGGTTGGTGGAGGACGTTTTTGCACGCACATACGAATTCTCGGTTTCGATGTTCGGCCAGCCGGTTTCTCGTGAAATGAACGACCAGGCTCGCAGCTGGCCACAATTCGAAACCGCGGCAGGAAAGTCATTAGTGGACGAGAATCCCGAGGACGCTCCGCTCGTAACCAACGAGAACAGAAACGCGTATGTGAGTGATTATATCAAGTACCTCACAGACGTTTCCGTTCGCCCGCAATACGAAGCGTTCGAGCGCGGATTCCGAGCGTGTCTTCATCACAAGGCACTCCAGCTTCTGACACCTCCGCTTCTCCAATCACTCGTTGAGGGTGTGCAAGAGATCGACATATCGGAGCTACGCAGATACACAAGGTACGTCGGATGGGACGCCAGCCACCGCGGTGTGCGAGACTTCTGGTCGATAGTCAAGCGCTACGACGAAAAGATGAAGAGACGGCTCCTCGAGTTCGTGACGGCCTCGGACCGTGTACCTGTGGGGGGTATGAAGAACCTGCAATTTGTCGTACAGAGGAACGGCGAAGAGGAAAGCGATCGCGGGCATCTGCCCACTGCATACACATGTTACGGTACGCTTTTGCTGCCGGAGTACAAGGACAAGGACGTCCTGAGAGAGAGGCTGGCCATGGCCTTGGAAAATGCGCAGGGCTTTGGGTTTGCTTGAGCGAAAGTAGGCGAGGAGCTGTATGTTAGAATAAAAAGCTCTATGGATGGGGGGGGGGGGGGCATGCTCATTGGTCTTGATATCCTTAGGATCCCTTACTTGCATCGAAAAGTGTAAGGATATTACCTGTCCGTTTCTAACTGTTGTTGTTCCGAGTAGCTGTGACGGACACGTTCGGCCTCGTCCTACATTACCATCAGTATCTACTTTCGGGCTGGCTTTCTTTCCTTTCGCCTGACTTCGTAAATGCTCGGCCAAGGTGCTTCCACTTTTCGAGTTGAGGGTTCTCCCCAAGACCACCAACCACTTTGCCCAAGGCGCAGCGAATTCTGCCTTGCCAGCGTCAACTCAATGCAGCTAGAGCTGCGCCGAGATCATGCACCCGCGGCCAAACCAATGGTTGGTGCAGCCGGAAGACTCACTCATTGGCTGCATCGAGAACCTCCTCAGTCGCTTCGTTGGCGCCCGTGGTGAAGGAGGCATCGGCCAGCCTGGTCTGCTTTCGCCAGCTCTGCTCAACTTTTCCTCGACGCCCCTTCCTACTACCCTTTTAAAAGACATTGTTCTCCGTGATCAATCATCATAGGACTGTCTTCCTGGGTATTTGATTTCATATATTATCTCCACCTGCCCTTCGGTCGAACGCCTCTCAGCAGTGCTGACCACGACACATCTGAGCACCACGACATCGTCTCCGAGACAGAAGCACAATGTTCAACTGGCACGAGCCGACCTGCCGGAATCCCGACGTCGTCTTCCTCGACGGTCTCAACGTCCCCTATTGTCAATCTTGCGGAGAAATCGCTGCTGTGGACATAGATAAGAATAGGGCACTGAACGGTACATCCTCCCAACCACCATCAAAGGCCAATTTCGAACTTTGCTGGCCGTCTTCGCTGCCGTTCGTGGAGGAAGACGAAGATACTTGCCTCGATGTCGACAACGAGCTGCCTACGGTAGAGATCAGTTCCACTTCCAACACAACCGACCAAGTCCAGCCGTCCTCGTTCAACCCTGTTCCGGCAAACGCTGGTAGCCTCGGAGGGGATCTCGCCGCGTCTCTGTATGAGCCCCTTTTCGCACGAAAGATTCGCATACTTCGACTGCTTCCTGGGGCGTACGGTGAACCTATCAGAGGAGAGTTGCGCACGATGGATTTGGCATCTAGACCAGAATATGAGGCCCTGTCGTACACCTGGGCCGACCAGTCAGGAGACACCTCAAGGTCTCATTGATCTTTCTGGGCAAGCGCTGGGATACTATGGCTATCACGGTTAACTGTGCCAATGCCCTTCGTCGACTACGGTTTCCCGGATGGGCTAGGAACGTATGGGTCGACGCTATCTGCATCAACCGAAGCAATACACGTGAGAGATCTCACCAAGTTGGGATAATGCAATATATATACGCAACTGCAAGTAGGGTTTTTGTGTACTTGGGTGAAGATGCCGATGACCTCAATCCAGCACCGCTCTCCCCTTGGATATACGAAAACACAGGAAACACATTGCACCCTTCAAAAGATGTCAGCAGCCAATCTTACTTCTCGAGGATCTGGGTCATTCAAGAAGTTGCATCAGCCCACGACAAGTATATCCTTTTTGGATCAAAAGGGTGCAGGTGGCAAGACTTCTTTCGTCCGCAAGATGGTGCTGTAAATGGAGATCTGCGGGCTGGGCTAGGTGCTGCCAAAAGAAGCTGCGAGAGACTGCATCAACAGTACCCTTGGGTGCATCAGGTTCTCAAACGAAAGCACAGGACCCTAGAGGAGCTGTTACAGCTCCTGTGCGCCACAGTCCGCTCTGAAGCATCCGACCCAAGGGACAAGATTTTTGCTCTATTAGGTCTGTTCCTTGACGCACACAATGCCGGTCTGGTCGCCGACTACTCCCTAAGTAAGGAGCAGGTGTACACTGGTATAATGGCATTTCTTCTTCTCCGAAAACCCAGAGAACTATGCCGTCTTCTCTCAACGGTGCAACCAAGGCTCTCGTCAAGCCTACCTTCCTGGGTCATTGACTGGTCACGAAAGCTCGACTGGCCCGAAGAAAAAGCCCCAAGTGTCCCGGGTCCCACGAGTCACACATCAGATGCGGTCTCTGTAGGAGATTCTATCGCTATCTGCTTCGACAGGAGGGGTGGGCTCTGGATGAAAGGTGCTCCACTCTTCCACCTAGAGAATTGCATTTTCACCGAACCCGTCTCCCAACATATGCCCCCCGGCATAGTAAAAGGCATCACTTACTCCCCAAAGTCAGAAGAGCCACGTGTCTCGGCCGCCATATGGGCACAAAGGATGGACAAGGTATTTGCGGTGGCACAACTTCCACATCATGGGATGATCCTCAGACCAGTCCCACACAATGCAAACAAACACAATCTTGTGGCAATCTGCGAGCGGCCCAGAATCGACAATACCGTTTTAGCCAACGCCCTTGGCCACAGGAAGATTCTGCTTATTTCCACATGGAATTATATATTGGGCGGTGATGCCTGGTATACTTTAAGGAGATGGCAGGCAATGGAAGACATTTGCTCCGCCATAGAAGAATGTTGTGAGCTACTGGAGGGCGAGGGGATACCCATCGACCCGGTGAAGGGAAACAGGACGGAGACGACGAAGAAAAAGTCATCTCCGCAACGAGGTCTCAATGAAGTTACCCAAGCAACCATTGCTCCCGGTCGACGAAACAAGACGATTGCCAGTCCATTGGAGCTTCTTCGGGGCATCATCCATCGTTTGCAGGCTACTTGGAAAGATGAGGAATATCGGTCTCCCCGGGTGGGTGTAAACAATGTGCCCATGATGCTGCTGGTTGAATCGTCGTCGGTTAAATCGTCGTTGGTTGAACCGGTGCTTGAACAATGGGATACTCTTCTCTTGCGCGACACCATACTCCAGGCTTGCTGGGATTGGGGAGAGTATCTGAGCTTCAGCAAAGGACCGGGCAATTCTAACTGGCCACCGAAACCGGGTAATCGCTGCCGCAAGGATGAATGGGAATCAGTACAAATGCGGGAAAACCAGATACGCCAAGTTAAACAAGAGCTCCGCTGGTCTTTAGGATTGACTCTGAGGGTCCCGAACGGCATCACTTTGGACGATATGCTGGAATCACTCTTGGGGCAGCGGCTGGACATCAAAACACGTGCCCTGTCAGTTATCCAGAAATACCTCGAGAAAGACCCCAGACTTTTCGTCCGCTCGGAAAAGTTCATGCTGTGGCTTCAGTATAGTGTCGAGCTGCGAGAAGAGCCGTGTCCGTTGTTCAGTGAGGAGCATCGAGAACCAAGCTGGGGAGAGAGCTTTCTCCGCACGTGGGATCCTGTAACCCAAGGCGACATCGGTGGAGAGGGGCGTACCGATTTCCTCCGGTCGGAGGTAAAGTGGGCACCGCTGCTTGACCTGGCTAGGGAAACTCGGGCACGCCTTTTCCCGCTAAAGGAGGTTTTTGCAATTCCTTCTCATCTCAATCCAATCGTAAATAACTCTTCCGTAAGACATGAGTGGGAAGACATTTGCATCGTTTGAGCGATGCACAGTCCCAGCATGCGGTCGGCGATGCCGGCGCCGGGGACGAAGCGTCGCAGAAAGCCGATCCACCCAACGGCCGGTACGGGTTCGCTCGGGGCGGTGGGCCGGCACCCGGGCGAAGTAACAAGGGACGGAGAGAGACCGGAAGGGTTGCGCCACCGCTGACGGGCAAATACAAGTTGCGAGCCATGTTTTCAGTAGAGCGATCAGGTTCGACACATCTCCCGGGTTTCTGTTTTGATCACCATGTCTGGTACACATTAGGTCTTTTCGACCAGGGTGCACCATGTATAATAAGGCGTTCAGACAATCTAACCCTGAAACCCACATTCACACCTAGCTTTTGCTCATTCCGAACATGTCGGGGACACTCGGAACGTTATAGGTAGATCATGCAACAATTAACATTAATCTCGTGTCTCGTCAAACATTTTTAAGCATATACAAGAAAGGGGCAATCGAAGAGGGCCCGGGATCCATAACGACTTCCTTTCATTTTTTTCAGTGAGTCCGTCACCTAGCACCCGCACACGTTGAAGAGCGCGACGGACGGGTCGTGGTCGCTGACGAGCTCGTCGTACAGCTCCCACGAGTTGACGTGGATGTGCTCGTACGCGGTGCCGTTCTTGGCGGCGAGCGCGGGGCTGACGAACATGTGGTCGAGCTCCTGGGCGTTCATGTCGAAGACGTACGTGTAGCGCTCCTCGACGGGAATGCCGACGACCTCGTCGAGGTCGACGAGGCCGGACTTGGCGACGAAGGCCTTGAGGGGCTCGACGAAGGCGAACTCGTTGAAGTCGCCGGCGGTGATGACGCGCGCGTTGGGGTCGGCGGCGAGGATCTCGGCGATGAAGGACTATTGCACAGGAGGGGGTTAGCGAGGGCTTACGGGACACGAGGCTTCAGGAGCGAGGAGAGGAGGAGGGACGTACGCCGGTGAGCTCGGCCTGCTCGATGCGCGGGTCCACGACGCCGTTGACGGGGGGGCGAAGGTCACCGTGCAGGGAGGAGGAACCGCCCTTGGAGGCGAAGTGGACGTTGACGGTGAAGAAGATCTTGTTCTGGGGCCCTTTGACGGCGCGCCACGCGGCGACAAGGGGCTTGCGGCTAGCGTCCCACGCGGTGCTGGCCGGCGCGATGCGGCCGGGGTTGTACTTGAGGGCGGGGCCAGGGAGGACCTCGTTGGCGTCGAGGCTCCCGCCGGGGTTGGGCTTCCACAGCTCGACGACGTCGGGCTTGTAGAGGTACGCGACACGGATGTTGCCACCGGGCTGGCCGCCGTCCTTGCCGTCGACGGGGTCGACGACGGCGAAGTCGTAGACGGCGCCAGAGCGGGACTCGATCTCGGCGGCGAGGGTGAAGAGAGTAACGTTGGACGAGACGATGCCGTTGTTGGTCGCGCCGCTGTTGTCCTGGACCTCTTGGACGAAGATGAGATCGGGCGTCTTCATGTAGTCGACGATGTGGGCGGCGACGGCGGGCAGATGGGCCGAGGAGGGGGACAGGTTCTCGATGTTGTAGTCGCCGACGGTGATGCCCCTGCAGTCGCCGCGGCTGACGAGGGAGGTGGGAGGGGCGTCGTTGGTGGCATTCTTAGCGATGGTGATAGCCGTCAGGGGCAGGATGCGGTAGAAGCCGAAGGCGTAGGTCACGACGCCGGTGATCTCAGTGAGCTGGTCGCCCATTTTGGACTCGGGGTTCTTGGTGCCGTCCAGGGGGGAGCCGATGACGATGGCCTCGGGGTTGGAGTCTTGGGGCGCGTGTTAGTCACTTGCTCGCCTTTTCGGGGTTAAGTGGAATGTGTGCAGGTTGACTCTTACCCTTGTCAGTCATGGTGATTCCGCCGTGCGAGTTGCGGCCGGTAATGGGCCAGTCGCCAACGACCCAGGTGTCGCCATATTGGTTGGGGCGGGTGACGGCGACGGGGTTCTTAACGGTGACGAGCTCGCCGCTCAGGGATTCCCAGAAGTCGAGGCCGTAGAGCTTGGGGTCGAGGACGGGGTTCTCGACGGAGACGTTGGCGACGGCATTGGGCACGGCATAAACGTCGCCACCGTCGAGGCTGGTGTACTGCTCGGTGGGAGGGGGCAGCGTGTCGACGCCGATGACGAGCGGGACGACTTGGTTGCCCTTGGACACGACGACGACGTTCTTGGGGGAGCTGAGCTCGGTGAGGTAAATGTAGTTTGCCGCGGACCTACGCTGTGTTAGCCAAAGCTCCCGCGCACACAAGAGCGCTGCGCGTAAGGATATTGTCTCACCTGTACTCCAGAATCTTTCCGTCCAGAGTGATGAGGTCGCCCACGGTAAGGTTCGCGCCGACGGAGCTGCCGTAGACGTAGACGGCCTCGGAGGTGGCGGCGTCGTCGTCGGGCGTCGTCGAGCGGATCCAGATGCCGTTGGGGCCCTTGGCGAGGACAAGGCCGGTGACGTTGGCCACGGACTGGTCCTTGAAGGGGGAGAGGAACTTGTTGCCGTTGATCTCGGCGATGGTCAGGGCCGAGACGGCGCCGGCGGCGGAGAAGAAGAGGGACGCGATCTTCATCTTGAAGGGCGGGGGTTGTCTCGCGACGATCTTTGGAGAAAGGGAGAGGTACAACACGCGCACGCAAGAGCACCGGCGAAAGAAGGGATCACGGGAAAGAAGACAGCGAAGCTCTTCCTGCGAATCGGCGTCCTGGAACAAGAGGAGATCGGTCATTCAACGACAAAAGTTTTGAACCGTGGGGCCATCAACCACTATATGTAGTATGCAGCCGAGCTTTCAGCTTGCGATTCCCGTCCCCAGTTCCCCTGATTAGGGTCGTATCGTGCCGAGTCGAGTGCCAAGGAGAAAGCCGCACACATGGTCGGGGTCCTGTGTGCCATTCCGCCCTTGCATCCATCCCGGGAGCTGGCTCTTTGCATATGTGCATACGTGTAGATGATCTCCATGTGCATGGAAGAGATTGGGCGAGAGAGACGAGGAGGGGGTGCGGCCAGCTCCGATGATTTCATACAAGATGGCTACTATGCAGACATCGGCTCTCACTGGACGGGACGAACAGAGATGCTACCGATCGGTGAGCAAGGGTTGGCGTCGTGTCGTATTAATTGACCTCTTAGAGCGTCCCGTGCCTGACACGTTCTGATATCCGCCCGCCCTTGACGACGGCATCGGCAACGACACGGCTACACAAGGCAACCGAGCTAGCAGCCAAACACGCAAACCGCCGCGACGATGTATTGGCTAGCCCACGCCCGATCGGGAAGGTGAACGGGTGTCCAGTCCTGGTGGGGACGACAAAAGATTGAACGCTGTACAGTAGGATAGGGGTGGGGGAGGGGCGAGAGAGGGCGAAATGGGAGTGAATGTTGAGAAGCAACTCCGCCTCGTGGCTGAACTGACCCAAGAGGTTATAATTACAACTGGTAGCCCGCTTCAACCAGTAAGGGGAGGGAGGATGACTCCTTCCTTCGACAAGTGACAGCCCTCGGGGGCCAAGACAAATCGAGGCCGCACTCTTGCCGTTGGTTGGTCGAGGGTCGTTGCTCCGGCGGTGGGGGGAGAGAAAGACAATTACACCACATGTACGGATACGGATAATCCATACCCAGGTAGGTACCTTAGGTATACGGATTGGATTACAGGACTGGGCAAGATTGGGTTAGGGGGCCCGGGCCACTAAGATACAGATACTAACCTGCTCCTTATCGCCTGCCAATCATTCCCCTCACGTGGGAACGCGCCGGCTCCCCGGACCTCTGACCCCGGTCGTCCTTTGATGTGCCCCTGTTGCTTCTTCCTCTCTCAAGTCACCACCGAGACTTACTCCCCAGACTAGGTAAACTAGGACCCTCAACTCACTCGTATGGATCTCAACGCGTTCTCTTCTCACACACGCCAAAAAGTTGGTTAGAGAAGTATTCTATTCCATTCTAGTTCTCATGGTATCACGACTTTACGTAAGCTCCCGAGGGGCGGCAACCCCAGCTTCACCCGAAACTGCGATTCGCAAACCTCTCTCACTCAATTCCCATACAAAAACAACAGCGAGGAACCACGCTGTTTCCCAAGGATGTTTACAAAACGTATCCCAAGAAGCTTCGGCCCACGGAGTGAAAAGAGCCCCTCGCAGCAAGCCCCGTCCTAAAGAATACACCCAAACAAAAAAGGATATTCTCATCACCAACGCGACGGGAGGAAAGCTGCTTTCGCCGTGCTCCCGAGTGGGACACCCAGCCAGCCAATTTCCGCCCGAACCGCCAAAAAAGAAAAAAAGTCCCCCACCAACAAAACCATGGTTTCTTGTTGTTTTCCCGTCCATCCATTGTGGACATATCAGCACACTCGACAAGCAGCTCTACCGGCGTAGCTGCCATGGGTTTCGCCGTTGGGGTTGGCCGGGTCCGCTGGAGAAATCCCCGTTAGAAGACCCGACCCGGCATGGTGATTCTTCGGCTCCGGCATCGGGAACCAGACGGAAACGCCCATTGCTGTCTATTCCTCATCGACATCAGCTGACTCATCAACATCAGCCGAGTCTTCGTCGCGTCCGAGGAGGCCGCCAGTGAGGAGCGAGAGAGGGTTGGTCTGCTGACCACCTGCCGCCTTGTCGCTAGCACCACCACCAAGGAGCTATGGGTAAATTAGCATCGCTGTCCTTTATGCACGACTGAGGAGGACACTTACACCATCGAGAAGAGAGAGAGCTTGGGTACCTCCGGCCGCCGCGTCCTTGCCTCCGGCTGCTGCGTCCTTGCCTCCGGCCGCCGCGTCCTTGCCACCGCCGGCGGCACCGTTGTCCTTGCCCTTGCCGTCCTTGCCCTTGCCATCCTTGCCCTTGCCCTTGCCGTCGCCAGCGTTGGCGGTTCCGTTCTTGGCAGCACCGCCGGCAGCATCACCGGCAGTCGCTCCGGCGCCATTCTTCTTTGCGTCCTTGGCTTTGGCGTCCTTGGCATTGGCGTCCTTGTTCTTGCCATCCTTGCCCTTACCATCCTTGCCCTTGTCCTTGCCGTCGCCAGCGTTGGCGGTTCCGTTCTTGGCAGCACCGCCGGCAGCATCACCGGCAGTCGCAGCGTCGGCGTTCTTCTTTGCGTCCTTGGCTTTGGCGTCCTTGGCATTGGCGTCCTTGCCCTTGCCGTCCTTGCCCTTGCCATCCTTGCCATCCTTGCCCTTGTCCTTGCCGTCGCCAGCGTTGGCGGTTCCGTTCTTGGCAGCACCGCCGGCAGCATCACCGGCAGTCGCAGCGTCGGCGTTCTTCTTTGCGTCCTTGGCTTTGGCGTCCTTGGCATTGGCGTCCTTGGCATTGGCGTCCTTGCCCTTGCCGTCCTTGCCCTTACCATCCTTGCCCTTGCCGTCCTTGCCGTCGCCGGCGTTGGCGGTTCCGTTGGTGGCGGCACCGCCGGCAGCATCACCGGCAGTCGCTCCGGCGCCGTTCTTCTTTGCGTCCTTGGCTTTGGCGTCCTTGGCATTGGCGTCCTTGCCCTTGCCGTCCTTGCCCTTGCCCTTGCCATCCTTGCCATCCTTGCCATCCTTGCCCTTGCCCTCGCCGGCGTTGGCGGTTCCGTTCTTGGGCGCTGCTGCTCCGGCGGGATCGACAGGGGGGGCCGGAGGGGCGGCCGGAGGGGCGCCTGGAGGGGCGGCCGGAGGGGCGGCTGCGGCTGATGGAGGTTAGTCTTATGTGTGCATGGGCGGTTGGGTTCAGTATGTACCTTGGTCTTCCTTGGCCTTGCCACGGCGGAGCATGGGCTTGACGTTGACCTGGGCCTCGAAGTTGTTGTCCCTTACGGGCAGAGCCACGGACCGCTCATCCTGGGTGGGGAGGGCGATGACTTGGGCAGCGATGGCCACAATGGAAAGGAGAATGGAGCTCTTCATCTTGGACGAAGTGTTGATACCTCTAGTCACAGAAGTATAAAAAAAAGATGTAAAAAAGAGAAGAAAAATGGCGATAGTAACACAAGACAAAAAAAGGGTTCACAGAACCGATTGATTTAGAATGGAACAAGTTGGGAACCAGCCAAAGTGAAGGAAATGAAGCAGAGATGGAGATTTGCTTGAAGACTTGTGAGTACCGAGAGAAGTGAATGAAAGAAGGATCAGGATGGGCTGGGTTGATATAGACTATCAGTCCAGAGCGAATGTGGTCCAGATGCAGACCCATTTGGGATTTCCATGGCGCACGATACGATCAGCATGCCCAGAGGTGCCCAGAATGGCACAGTGAGGTCACAGTGCCAAGGAATTGAGGCGACTCATCAAACAAATGATGCGAAGACGATCTCGCGCCCATGGCCACCATGTCAGCCATGTCGCAGGCCATGATCCATCGCAAGGGCAGTGCAGGATCAGTGGAGCCAGGAGAGAGTAAGAGGCTTCCCTCGGTTCGAGAGAGAGAGAGAGAGAAGAGGCGTGACGGTGATCGGCCAGAGGTGTCGGCCAAGGACGACGAGGATGGCCATGTCGCGACGGGCCCCGGAGCAGTCGCGAGCCGGGGAGGGTGGAGACGGGGTACCAAAATAAATTCGAACCATGGCAGATGTGCAAAAGAAGAGGTGAAAGTAGCCGGCTATGGGGCTGGCCATCCATGGGCTTCACAGAGGGTTGTCCGCGGTTGGCGGTTCAGAGAGGTCCATGGAGGGCGGCTGATGATCAGACGGGCGGTGCTTCAGAAAGGCCCCACCGCGCCGAAGTCCACTCATTGCCCGCTGTTTAGCTCGTGCAGTCTGGCTTGGCCTTTGCGGAGGTGGGAACGGGACGCCAGCTGAGTCTCCCACAGCCGTGGTTTCTCGTTGAAGAGGCGACGACAGGGGCCCTGCTACGATGAATTTGCGGCAAGAATCACACAAACACCAGCAGCGCGCTGCGTTGGTGTTGGTGGTGTAAAAACCAAGGTCTAGCCTAGCTAGGTTTCCAGTGTCCTTTCTTTTCTTAGCTCGTTGGCGGAACAGCCCATGGGTGTGCAGTTTGATCGGAGGGCAGCCTGTCAAACCTGGGATGAAACGTCGCAAGCGAGAGCGCTTGGCTGGAGTTGCGAACTCCTTTCTCTCCAGCCTCATCCTACTAGGTTCCGTACTCCTCCTCTTCCTTCTCCTCCTCCGCATCTTGCCTCTTGTGTGGCATGCTTCTTCCTTGTGTGTGCCTGGATCCATCCCAAGTCGCTGGTGTCGAGTTAAAAGTGGTCGACCCGCCTACGTCTTGTCTGGCCGCCCCAGATATTCGTACCAGGTCGGCGGTTGAGGGATGCGCATGGCCGAAGCGGCAATGTCTAAATTTCAGACAGTCAACAATGCACCCTGCGTCGTTTCCTGACAAACAGGGGCGTCTCTGGTGAATCAGAAGCGGGCCCCTGTGTGTTCCAGAACCAGCGAGAGCTCTCGATGGCTGGGTTCGCAAAGGTGTGCCGGATCTTTGCTGGGTTATCGGTTACGAAGGTCGCAAGAGGATGGCGTGGTCACAGTGGGTGGTAGTAACGTATGCCAGACGCCTCCACGAGCTTGGACTCTACTATTACCGGTACCTAGTGTATTCCATTCCGTACTGTCATCCTCAAGAAAGGAAGTGTTCAATGAGGTCAAAAGCTTGGCTTCACGCTCTGGTCGAAATCGTTACATCCCTTACTTTCTTCCTCTCCCCACCCCCCCTCGTTCTCGCCGCAACAGTGCCCGTTTAAGATGATTCTTTTTTGGAACCTCCCGAGGAAGTGGTTTTCTTCGACCGACTGGCAAGATGCTTGTTGGGTCGGATTTGGCCCGCGGGTTGCGTAGCTACGCCATTCCGCCCGTCACGATCCCGTCCGTTCCCATGCCTTCACACAGTCAATGCCGGGAGGGGCTAGGACAACAAAACGACGCTGGGAGGGTCGACAGGAGCCCGGCAACGAGAACATGGTTGGCTCGACAGTCAAGGGTTGAGGTTGGAGAGAAAGGGATGGTGTTTCAACTGGCGCATCGGATTGCCAAGGCCATCCGTCTCGAGGAAGTTAACAAGGTCGGGTGATGATCGTCGCGCCCTTGGGCCATGCATGCCTTGTCGAGCGGGTGAGCGAGTGAGTGGCTGGCGCCGTGTTAATAACAGAGCAAAGGGTCAATAACACCCAGCAACCTGTTCGATATTGGCGATACTTCCATTTTAGGTTTGACTACCGAGTCTCAGATATCTCGTGCTTCTGCCATGTTCTTGGTTTTGTGGCGCGGGTTTGGCCTGCCCCGGGCCCCTTCTCTCCCAGTCTTCAGGCGTTGTGATCCAAGAAGCCTGGAATCTCGGGCGCCGTATCCGTACTTATTGTGCTTCTAGGTGCTTCTGCTTCTGGGGATCACTGGGGCGCTCGGGCGGTCTCTAGAGTCCAGAGTCCAGAGTCATGGTAGGGGCCAAGCATTTTGACGAGGAGAATCAGGGGACGAACTGGTGTGGTTGCGATCCTGTTTGGAAAATCCTGGAGGAGGAGGAGGCTGGAGAGAAGATCGGCGGGCTCGCCAGGAAATCATACAAATGATTACCCACACCCACACACCCACACACCCACACAAGGAGAGAACTGCCCGCTCTCATCGTGCGCCTGCCTGGTCACTGGGATCGTCTCCCGTGCCCTTGTAAGTTGTTGTTGCTCACAGCATTGCCTTTCCCCACGAGACGAGGACGTGGGCGGGGATGAGAACGAGACAGGCCGTTCGCATCAAATTTGGTTTGAAGGTTCATCCCTTCGACCTCGTCCAGTCCATTTTTTCTTCTTTTTCTCCTTTTGCTGTTCCTTCGTTACTGCGCCAGTTTTCCCCCCAGGCTACCTACCGGTCTGTCACAATCTTGGCAATTATTACCCCATTCAGAATCCCGTGGCTTCTCTACATACACAGCCGTACCTTCCTTTTTTCTGCATCAACGCGAAAAACACGACACGCTCACTCAAATCATACGGATGCTGACGTGTTTCCATTTCACACTTGTCAGGTTTCCCCTTCCATCACCTACCTACCTAAGGTACCTAGGTTGTACCATAAATTGCCTACCAAAGGCATGGTACACCTATTCCAAATGACTCTGTCCTCGGCACGCGCCTGTTGCTTTTATCCTGCTCTGAATCGTGCAAGGCTACATCCAGCAAAGACGCGCACAATCAACCTACCTACTTCAGACGGCGCTGTTGTCATGTACCGGTCTACCGGTATCCACCCATGTGTGCGCGTCAAGGTGCTTTATGTAAGTGAGAATGTGTGAGGGGAGGGAATCTACCGCAACTTTACAACTTGCATCTGCCTTGTATCGATCGGGCCTCCTACCGTAGTGTTGGTAGGTTCGACACTTACCTAGGTACTGACATAACACATGACTGACACCTGCTTCAGTCATCGTCATCTCAAGTCTTTTCAAACTCATCTGATCACTAAGTAGGAACACCCTCAGGCTCAGACGGCTCCAAGGCCAGACTTGATGCGCCCGTCGGCCCGCAACGGCCAAGCTTCTTCCCAGTGCTTCCACGTCCAAGACAAGTGTGCCGGTCCGCGGCGTGGACGCCGACTCGTCCGTCCAGTGCACATGACCCCGACTGCCCGCTGCTCCTGAAGCCGATCAGAGTTCCGTCTGCCTTTCTTCCCGCCCACCGGTAACGGGACCTCCCAGCCCCTACTCCATCCCCGTTGTCGACGCCTGGTGTTCCCATCTACAGATGAGACCGCATCCGGTTTAGCCATGTCGTGGAGTGGTTGTGTCTGCCCATCGCTGTGCCGCTCCCCGTGACTGGTAACGCCTTCAACCCGATTGGCACTCATAACCCTGCCCCCTCACCACCTTGGAGGCCTGGACTTCAACCTGGACTTGGCTACCTATCTACCTACGTGTATTGTACTCTGCCTAAGGCTGACATACCCTACGAATAATTCGTATGTGCTTTACGGCGGCTGCAGCGACGTGTGTTCCATTCCGTTCCATTCTCTTCCAACGCCAAGATTGGTCGTCTCCCATCTCAAGCTACAAGTTTAGGCAATGCCCCAACTGGTGCTCTTGTGCTGTTCCTACAAAGTTCCCTCACCTTTTGACACTGACACTCATACCAGCACACCAGGTATCAGTGTGTTGCATTTAGTCCATGTTTTGTTTGAAGGCGTCCATTTAATTAAAAGTGCCTCGCTTCCTGGACCCTGAAACACCATCAGCAACAGAGTTCCCGTGTCTGCTCGCCCATGTGGGTCTCGCAGCCGGCTTGCCCTCCCGGGCAGGATGACTCGCTCGGTCCGTGGGCCGGAGACGTCTGCCGGGGCGGCTTTGACCTCACGCTACTGTTCGAGGAAGCCGTACTTGCGGTTCCCCTACAGTGCCTCCTTCTGCTCGTGCTCCCCACCTGCGCCCTACGCATGGCAAGGTCGGATGTGAAGGTCGTCGACAGCACCCTACGCCATCTCAAAGCTGTCAGCCCCGACGAACTAGCCTTGCTACCATGATTGCACTGGCTGACACGCTGACAGTCTGCATCCATTTGCCTGGTTGCCCTCAACCTTGCACTTCTCGTACTCTGGATAGCCACGCCCTCCGACGTGTTCCCTCGCACACGGGCAACCATTCCCACCGCCGTCCTCACTCTCGTTGCCTCGCCCGGCGTGGGTTTGTTGTCATGGCTCTCACACGAACGATCCGTGAGGCCGTCCTTCATCCTCTCCACGTACCTCTTCCTGTCAGCCCTGCTGGACGCCGCCCGTGCTCGAACTTTGTGGATGTTGGGCCCCAATCGGACCATCCCCGCTGTTTTTACATGTAGTTTAGTGTTGAGGGCTGTCATGGTCCTTCTTGAATCGACAGAGAAGCGGCGCATATTGGTCCCACAACACAGGGGATACTCCAAGGAGGTCACCAGTGGCACTTTCAGCCGATCCGTCTTTTTCTGGCTGACTTCGCTCTTCGTCAATGGATACAGGAACATCCTCCGCCTGGAGGACCTCTACCCGCTGGATCCAAAGCTAGCCTCGGGGCCACTATCTAGGGAACTTGCCAACGATTGGGATAAAGGTAAATAATGAAATCCCGGCCCATCCCGGCTGCAACACATTGTCCCGCCAACTATTAATCTATGTGGTCACTGCTAAATTAAAAACCCAAAAAAAAAGTCCCGGACAAAACCATGCCCGGCGCTCTGTTCAGCACCTGGCTCCGTACGTTTGCGGGTCCCGTGTCTGTAGCCATCATCCCGAAACTCTTCCAGATCGCTTTCAATTATGCCCAGCCGTTTCTCATAGACGAGTCGATCCGCCTGGCCAGCCAACCGCAGACGCGGCTCTACAACAATCGTGGCTTCGGCTTGATAGGGGCGTACGCTCTTGTCTATACCGGCATCGCCGTGAGTTCTTGTCTATTTCGTCTGCATTTGTTTTGTCGCAATTGCTTTGGACTTGGCAGCCGTTCTGGAGATGTCTCAATTGCGTTTGCTAAATGTCGTTTGTAGGTTTCGACGGGTCAGTATGATTGGCGTAATCAACGCGCGGCCTCGATGACAAGAGGCAGCACAACGGCACTTGTCTACATGAAAGCGCTGAGACTGGATCTGACGTCGCCCAACGTCAGCCCCTCGGGAGCGTTGACTTTGGTTGGGACCGATACCGAGACCATCAGCCAAGGCATCACCCATCTTCATGAGGTTTGGGGAGGACTCCTGGAGATCGGGATCGGGATTTACCTGATCTACAGGCAACTTGGAGCTTCTTGCGCCATGCCCGTTGCCCTCGTCTTTGGTACGTCAATGTCTTGGGTTCTCCAAGGGACGCACATGGACTAATTGGATCATCAGTCGTCCTAATTACCACGGCCTTTTTCGCCGTCCCGACTGGCAAAGCGTCAGCGGAATGGATCAAGGCCTCACAGGACCGAGTTTCGACGACCTCGAAGACCTTGGGAAACATAAAGTGGCTCAAGGTCTCCGGCCTTAATGACGTGGCCTTTTCGGTTATTCAGAAGCTTCGGGGCACTGAGCTGGAGGTGTCGACAAGATTTAGGATCTTGCTTGGCGTCTCCATGATGTTTTGTTAGCCGCCTTTGCTCTTCTGCCATGTCTATTGCTGACGATGAATTACAAGTGATTTGCACGCCGATTTGGTCTCCGATCCTCACGTTTGGCACTTTTGCCGGGATAGCATCCGGACGCGGCGACACTCTGACACTCCAAAAGGCTTTCACGGCATATTCTCTGTTGATCCTGGTAAACCGGCCTTTGGTTGGTATTGTCATGGGCTTGCCACTCCTCGCAGCTGCCGGCACGTCTTTTCAGAGAATCCAAGACTTCCTGAACGGAAACGAGCGCACCGACAATAGACTCATCGCGGTCATTCCCACGCGAGATGGCAATATCTTGATGGGGAACCTGGTTTCTCAGAGCCCCGATAGGAAGACCGTGCCGTCGCAGGATCTCGAGCTCTTGGAGTTGCAAAACGACAACTTTGTTCGGTCCAATCTTGCCGAAAACGTCATCATTTCCATCAAGGGGACGTTCTCGTGGTCAGATGACACCAAGCCTGTCGTTGACATCGACAACTGGAACATCAAGCGAGGGGCTTTTACTTTGGTTTTGGGGCCTGTCGGGTGTGGGAAGTCGACACTCCTCAAGGCTCTCCTCGGTGAACTTTCGTCCTTCAAGGGAACAATACACACAAACTCGACCAGCATCGCATACTGCGGCCAAACCGCGTGGATACCGAACGATACAGTACGGAACATCATTGTTGGTTACGCAGCATTTGACCCGTCCTGGTATCAGACGATCATTAGGGCCTGTGCTTTGGAGCAAGATATTTCCAATTGGCCACAGGGAGAGAATACCGTGGCTGGGAGCAAGGGGATCTCCATGAGTGGCGGACAGAAGCATCGGCTGGTACGTCTCCCTAGAATGACCGGCAGTCCCTGGGTCTAATCACTATTTAGGCTATTGCGAGAGCTTTGTATGCAAGACGGGAGCTGTTGCTTTTCGACGATGTCTTCAGCGGCCTAGACTCCAGTACTGAAGACATCGTCTTTAACGGCCTTTTTGGTAGCGGCGGCTTGCTTGCGGACACTGACACGACCGTTGTCTTAACATCTTCTGATTGTATGTTCTTCGGATTTATTACGCCACGTCCACCCTTTACTGACAATTAGTTCGCAGCGCGTCGACTATCGTTTGCCGACGAAGTCGTCGTTCTCAGTGGAGACGGCCGGATCATAAACAACGCAACAACTGGAAGACCTGCCAGGGATCAATTTCTCGGGAAGGAGACCATAGAATCGAACAACTTCCCGAAAGCGGCGCCTCACCAAGCAGGAAGCTACAACGGCCAGACTCCGGCTACATTATTGGGCGTGCTCGAGGACCAGGCGGACGCCACGCGTCAACTAGGTGACTGGGGGATGTACAGCTTCTACGCAAAGGCCGCTGGGTGGTTCAGCCTGACTGCCTTCACCGGCGCCATGATTGTGTTCGCCTTCTGTGATTCTTTCCCAGGTAAATCTGATCGGCTCCATAACATGATACTTGGCTCCTGGGCTGACGTGTGATGGTCACAGATATTTGGCTCAAGTGGTGGGCGGAATCGAACGAGACAAGGCCAAACCAAGATTTCCCTTGGCAAGTGGCTTGGTGTCTACGCTACTCTCGGGGTCGGATCTGTGTTATCCGTTTTGTTCGGCATGTGGTAAGTTCAAGGGGAAAAGCGTCAACTTCCATGTCAGCTCTAATACCTGATACTAGGCAACTCTTCATCGTCATAATCAATAGGTCTGGCGTCTATTTTCACGGTGCTTTGCTCGAAACCACGTCTCGGTACGGCGCAGTGATTCCCTCCTACCTATAGATATAAACTAACGATTCTAGCGCACCAATGTCATTCCACAGTTCCATAGACAGCGGCGTCACAGTCAACAGATTCAGCCAGGACCTCCAGCTCATCGACATGGAACTACCGTCCGCCGTACTCGGGTTAGCCATTGGTTTGTATACTCACATCCCTCGAAACAAGACTCACATGATCTAACTCTGGTCCCACTTAGGCGTAGCGTTCGGCGCGGCCCGCTTCATCATGATTTCCGTGTCTTCTCGATACATGGTCGCCATCCTCCCCTTGCTGATCCCTGTCTTCTACGCAATCCAGCACTTCTACCTTCGCACCTCGCGCCAGATGCGTCTCCTCGACATCGAGCACAAGGCACCGCTCTACTCCCAGCTGATCGAGACCCTCGAGGGTTTGGCGACAATCAGGGCGTTCAGGTGGGAGGACGATTTTGAGAAGACGAACCTGCAGCGGCTGGACAACTCGCAACGACCGAGCTACCTTCTCGCTTGTCTCCAGCTGTGGCTGGCATTCTCCGTGGATATGGTCATTGCGGTCATTGCGGTTGTGCTGATCGCGCTCGTCACGACACTGCGGGAACAGATTGGACCTGGGTTCATCGGCGTTGCGTTGACTAGTGTCCTGTCCTTTAGCGGCACTGTAAAGGCGATCATTACGTCTTGGGTCACTTTGGAGGTTTCGCTCGGCGCGGTAGCGCGGGTGAGGAACTTCACCTTGACCACGAGACCTGAGGGAAGTTCCGAGGTACACCTCGCTGAGCCGGAAGGGGAGTGGCCCAGTCGAGGTGCGGTTGAGATTTGTGGCGCAACAGCGTCATATTCGTGAGTAGGAAACGGCATCTTATTATATCAACAAGGAGGGGGCTAAACACGTTTGCAGGTCATCTGGCCCGGTCCTAAAAGGGGTCGACTTGTCGATACAGCCAGGTCAAAAGGTTGCTATATGCGGGCGAACCGGCAGGTCAGTTGTCTCGTGCTATTGCATATAAAAAAGATGTGAGAGGTGTCTGACGTAAAGGGCAGTGGGAAAAGCTCAGTTATCCTCTGTCTCCTCCGCCTGATGGACCTAGACGCCGGGTCCATCACGATCGACGGCGTCGACGTCTCCACCCTCCCGCATGAATACGTCCGCTCCAAACTCGTCGCCGTTCCGCAAGAATCGTACATCTTTGACGGGACAGTCCGTCTGAATCTCGACCCCGGCGAGACCGCGCCGGATTCGGAGGTCGTGACCGTTCTTAAAAAGGTACAGCTCTGGGACAAGGTCGCGGAGCGAGGCGGCCTCGACGCGGTCATCGACGACACATTCTTTTCGCAGGGCGAGGCGCAGCTGTTGGTCTTGGCGCGGGCGATGCTGAGGAAGGGCAAGGTGCTGATCCTGGATGAGATCAGCAGCAGGTAAGAATGGAGCCCGCGTCGCTTTAGCTAGGAGCTTGTTAACGTGCGCCGCAGCTTGAACGAAGAGTCGAGCCGCGTCGTCGACGAGGTACTCCGGACGTGGTTTCACGACTGGACCGTCGTCGTCATTGCACACAAGCTGGAGTCGATCCTGGGTTTTGACAGAGTCGCAGTCGTTGATGCGGGGGTGGTGGTCGAGTATGACGAGCCGCACCGGCTTCTGGGTCGCGCCTCTGCTTTCAAGGCATTGTATGAGCGCTCGTCTCAACCGACTTCTTAGCGAGGAGCCGAGTCACTGTATGCCACCCAAGTTTTAGGGCTAAGGTAAGAGTCTCCGCTCAGTAACTGTAAGTGTAATACCCAATGATACCCCTCTCATCCAATAGTGTTCAAAAGAGACACAAGCACTGGAACAGAGTGCTGTTGTAACGGTAGGAACGTTTTCGCGTAGCCTTTGCATTTGAAGTGAACGAAAGCTGTCTCTGGTGGGGGTGTGCATCGTTCATGGTGTATCACTCGACGCAAGATGCGTGAAAGGAAGGTGAAGATGGTTGGCGTGCAAAATGTCAAGAACCCAATTGATAGCCCATTATGCCCCTCCAATTCGGTTGTCCGGCGTCGGCTGATTGGTCAGTGGCGCTTTCGAGTCTACCGGCATAGTAAGCAACCGAGCGAGTCTCGTCACTGCGGGCAGCAGAAACGGAAACGCCGAGGTTCGTGTGCCGTCAACCGGCGTCCGGGCCTCGCCGCCTCCGATGTCGAAGAGCCACCGGACTAAACATACCGAAACCCAGCAGCCGGAAGGGGGGAGGGGGGGCACTGCTTGCGCAAAAGTGAAAGTGCCCCTTGCGTCAACCTCCCCCCAACAGCGACCGAGTCATAAGAATACAGTCAGCCTGCGCTTGTTCTGATATCATCCTACTTACTTGTTCCTTTCCGGATTGATCCGGCGAGGAGCATGGCGTAGGTACATATCTCGCTTATCACCCGGGGCCCCCGTGAAATCACAACTCCGGGCGCTGGGCTGGACAGAGGAGGAGGTACAGATACAGTAGCGAAAATGGGGTGGAAGAATACTCTACCGGGGACAATCGTCCCCCCTCAATTACCGCCCACATCTCCCGAGTGTCCCCCTCCTACAGCGCTGCGACCCCACACTGTAGTCGGAAAAGGGGGCCCTTTTTTCCCCTTTTCTCCAACGCACGCATCGTGCCCCTCGCCATCTGGGGTTCGGGAAACAAGGGGCAGTAAACAGCTGTCTTTCACCCCC
>JASUDE010000059.1:0-113609 GCA_034509685.1 Colletotrichum cereale | reverse complement strand
CCCCCCCCCCCCCCCCCCCCCCCCCCCCGCAGTCCTTCCCCCACCCATGATGCAAGGTACATACCTACTACTTCTATCCGTACTTCTTAAAGCTTTTGTCACCTCGGTTTCTTCCCATCCTTTTCTCTCTACACATGGTTCTCGCTCCGATCTCGTAGACTGGAGGTATCGTGATCTTTGCCAATTGGAGCTCGGGCTATTATATACAACTTACGGTACTTGGGCTGGAAGCTAGCTCTATTGACCTCGGCGGAGAACCCGTCCGACTTTGACCTAACACCTCGCTCTCAGCTTCTCCAGCTTCGCACCCTCTTTCCTCCCCTCACTGCGAAGCGCTTCCCATCCAGCCCATGCCCCCACGGCCATCGCGACTCCTCACAGCCCTCAAGACGACGACCCCCACCGCCAGGCTATTCTCCACGACGCCCAGGATGCCCGTCCACCACCTCATGATCGGGACCTGGACCCCGCCGGGCGCCATCTTCACCGTCGCCTTTGACGACGAGAAACTCACCCTCGAGCTCGTCAAGCGCACCGAGATCCCCAAGGACGAGCCCATATCGTGGATGACCTTTAGCGTAAGATGAAACCTTTTTCGGACTTGCGTTGCTTGTGAGATGATGCGCGGCGCGTCGCATTCTGCCGGGGGGAAAACCAGGTTGGAGACCCGGAGGGGAGAAGTTGGCTTACACGACAATGACTTGGACAGCACGACAAGAAGAACCTGTACGGCGCCGCCATGAAGAAGTGGTCCAGCTTCGCCGTCAAGAGCCCCTCCGAGATTGTCCACGAGGCCTCTCACGACATGACCCATGACCGTACGTCTCCCCCCTCCATGCTCTGCCGTCTTTCCGAGTGCCCGTCGTGAAGCCTTCTCACCCCGACCTAACACCTCCCTTCCCCAGCCAACGCCGCCCTCCCAACAACAAACACCCGCGCCATCTTCCTCCTCGCGGCGCAGAAGCCCCCCTACGCCGTCTACTGCAACCCCTTCTACAAGCACGCCTCCCACGGCAACGTCTTCGCCGTCTCCCCCACCGGCGCCCTCGGCGCCAACGTCCAAAACTACCCCTACGACCCCAACACGGGCATCCACGGCATGGTCTTCGACCCCACCGAGACCTACCTCTACTCGGCCGACCTCACCGCCAACAAGCTGTGGGTCCACAGGAAGCGGTCCTCTGACGCCCCCGAGCTCGACCTCGTCGGCTCCGTCGACGCCCCCGACCCGGGCGACCACCCGCGCTGGGTCGCCATCCACCCCACCGGCAACTACCTCTACGCCCTCATGGAGGCCGGCAACCGCCTCTGCGAGTACGTCGTCGACCCGGCCACCCGCCTCCCCGTCTACACCCACCGCTCCTTCCCCCTTATCCCCCCCGGCATCCCCGGCGCCAGAGACAAGATGTACCGCTCCGACGTCTGCGCCCTCACCCACAGCGGCCGCTACCTCTTCGCCACCGCCCGCTCCAACAGCTTCGACGTCACCGGCTACATCGCCGCCTTCCGCCTCGACGACGACGGCCACATCGCCCGCCAGATCTGCCTCAACCCCACCCCCACCAGCGGCGGCCACAGCAACGCCGTCAGCCCCTGCCCCTGGACCGACGAGTGGCTCGCCATCACCGACGACCAGGAGGGCTGGATCGAGATCTACCGCTGGCAGGACGAGTTCCTCGGCCGCGTCGCGAGGTTGCGCATCCCCGAGCCCGGGTTCGGCATGAACGCCATCTGGTATGATTGAGGCGGGAAAGCCAGGCGCGGAGGGGTTTGGATATCGGTCGGTAGGCAGGGCACGCTTTCCGGGGGCTTCGGGTGTGGAAGAATGATGCGTTAAGCAAGAGTTTTTGCATATAGGGGACGGACATGGACACTATGCATGTTGTAGACCTACAGGTAGTTTAAACAACCTCAACAACGGTGGTGAGTACCCTGGAGTCGCCAGCATGGCACGTTGGGGGAATGGTACGGCATCGAATGCAAGAAATGAAATGATTCTAGTCGCTTAAAATTATTGTTCGGTATCATACAGACGCAAACATGCCTACCTACTAAACCCGGACGGACACACCCGTCTACGACTTGTTTTTCCTCTTCTTTCTCCTGTTCTTCTTTTTACTCGCCTGTTGGCTGCCGCCGTTATTGTTGCTGATGCTTTGGGCAGTGCTAGACGTGCCATCGCCATCATGTTCTTCACCCTCCGAATCGCGACCGGAAGTCTGAACATTAATCTGTCCAAAAGTCCCTGAACGGCGTCCGGATGATCCCTTAGATGCGGCCTCGTCGGAATCCGAACTAGCGGCCTGGATGATAATCTTCCGCACGCCGCTGCTGGTCTCGACCACATTCTCGCTGATACTACCGCTTCGAACAAGAGGTCGGCGCTTTGGGGTAGAGACTTCATCGTCAACAACGCTCGTCGTGCTTGTCCCGCTGCTCACCCGACCAGGAGAGACGACAATGGTTAAGTCTGTCCGAGAAGTCTCGGGACTACCGCTTCGTGTAGCTTTGGGGCTACCATTCTCGGGAACGGTAGGGGGTACATTCACCCCGTCAGCACCCTTATCATCCTCGGCATCGTGAGCGGCACTGGAGAGCCTGACCTGAGTCTCACTCATGCCCGCCCCGCTATAACTCTTACGGATAGCATGTACGCCGCCCTTTCCGCTGAGCTTGGGCCGCATGAGGGGTGTGTGTTCGTCCGTCTCTTCGTCCAACCCGTGGTCATCAATGTCACCGGCCACGGAGGCGGGACGAATAGCCAGAGAAGGGGCATGGATCTGGGACAGAGGCACGCCGGCCTGAACCGGCTTGATCTTGACCGTAGTGGACTTTGTGTTCTTGGGGTTCGATGCGCGATTGGAAGGCCCCAGGTGCTTGAGATGCTGCTTGGCCTCGTCGAATGTAGCCTTGACTGGGACGGTAGATGAAGTCATACGCCCATCTGGACCCGTGGAACTTCTTCTCATGAGGAATGTTGTCCTCGGCGCACTGCTAGACATGTTATTCTCCGAGACGTCGCTGAGCGCACTGACAGATCCATTGCGTTCTAATGGGGGATGTGGCTCTTCGCCAAACTCGATGAGATTGCCGTTTTCGGGGATGGCTCTGGGGGAGGGCAGGCCTGCCTTCTTCGGGGTTCGCGCCTTGGGTGCGGGTGTCATGCGACGGATGGCCTTGTGTACGTCAATGTATACATCCGATTCGTCGATGATTTCCCTGCGTCACGCGTTAATAGGCTTCAACAATGGGATAGCAGGGTACAGCTTACTCTCCAATAAGCTCCTCGATAACGTCTTCCAAAGTAACGACACCGATGGCACCGTAATCGGCACCAGGATACTCAGATACCAGGACCATGTGGGATTTGCCCTCCTGGAAAAAGTTGACAATGTCCAAACAGCTCGTTTCGGGACGTGTTTCGGGCAGCGTGGCCAAGGGGAAGTCCTTCACCTGCAGGCAGTCTTCGGGGTCGTAGGTGATGAGAATCTTGACCAGGAGCATGCCTACAAAGTCGGTCGGCTTTCCAGTGGCGTGGATGGGAATGCGAGAGTAGCCTTCGGACAGGATGTTGTCCATGGTTTTCTCGTCAAGAACGGTGTCCTCGGCCATGACGAAAACATCGTCCATGGGGGTCATGACGTTCTCGACGGGCTTTTCCTTCAGGTCCAAAACCGCACTGATGATGGTGACCTCGTCCGAGTTCAAGCGTTCGCCAACCTCGCCAAGGGACTTGTGCAGGGTGACCAGGGTCTTGAGGCCACTCTTCTTGTAGACTGTGCCATGATCCTCGCCAAGGGCCCAGTCGAGAAGCTTAGCCGTGGGCCAAGCGATAGGCGCCATAAGCCACATGAGCAAAAGCACGGGCTTGGACATGTAGCCACCGATTTGAAGGCCGTATCGAACGCAGACAGATTGGGGTACAACTTCGCCGAAGATGACTACGGAAATATATTAGTCGAGTGTGCGGAACCAGCATGCTTTCTTGTTCCGACGTACCAATGAGCACAGTACTGCCAACAACAGCCTCGACACCTCCGCCAAGACAGCGATCCAGGACAACGGGTAGAGATTCGTTTACGATGACGTTGGAAAGAAGCAACGTGACCAGGACCCAATGTTTGCCCTTCTTGAGCAAATCGTGGACGCGCTTGGCGTTTCTGGACTGGGACTCGTCGGGGTCACCGGCGAGGACCTGGAGGTAGATGCTGTCTTGTCCCATCAGGCTAGGCGCCAATGTCAGCAAACGGGTACGGGTATTGGCATGGGCGAGACGAAGCAGATGGTGATGTGTATGGGCGGCACTCACGCGATAGTTAATCCGGCAAAAGCACCTCCGAGGAGAACGAGAGCGATAGAAGCGCCCATGAGGACCCAAAATGAACTGCCCTCGGCCTCAGGCTCGCGGTCGGGGTGGTTTACGGCGTGGATGGGCGCGGCAGCGACTGAAGATACGCCCAGCGTCAAGGCCTTGGTGAGGCCCAGCACGGCAGTGCGGAAGAGACCGAAGCCGCCGGCATTGTTGGCCCGTCGTGTCGGGACGACTCCCCTTGTGGCCATAATCCTCAGTCGTCAATTGAGAAACGGTGTATCGTGTGAGAAGAAGCGTCAAAGTGGGTGGAAGAGCAGCGAGGTCAAGCGCACATTTTATGTGGTGGACGCGGGCGACGGGCGAGAAAACGGGGCAAATTCAGGGTGGTAAGGTGCAGTGCTCCACTCTGTTTACCTGCAGATGCTCGTGGGTGCGTGCAGTACCTACACTATAGGCACGAAGGTAAGGCGGGGGCAGGGGGGCAGTAGCTCCACCAACTGCGCAAGATCGGAAGACAAGTGGGTACCTAGGCAGATAGGTAGGTAGGTAGGTAAGGTAGATAGGTGATGTTGGGGACGACGGCGGTAGACTGCGACGTAAAGTGGGTATGAATGCGTATGTGTGTATGTATGTATGTATGTATGGAAGCTTGACAGCGATGAGAGACGAAGATGTCGAGAAGCCCAGAACAGAGCTAATGGGAAAGAGAACAGAAGGATGAGAGGGGAGGGAAAGGGCCGAGTGTAGGTACGATAAGTTGTGCAGAGTACGGACATGTAGGTAGGGTACGGAAGCTTTGCCTCTTCCTTCCTCAATGGATGCTACATTACCTCGGCCAGCCAATCCAAGGCTCTCGTGGCGCACAAGCTTGGCGTCATTAACAGCCGGGGAGGGGGAGGGACGGGGACGGGGTCTTGGAAAAAATAATGCGAGAATGATGCATCATTGCCGCAGAGACCTTTCTGGGGCCTCCGCACTGGCATGCGAGCTGCCTGTCATCGGTCACACGTACCGGTACTCTGTACTCTGTCTTCGTACTTTTTTTTTGGTTTATTTTTTTCCCACCGGCTATTCGGAATGGGCAAAGTCAGTGAGCGAGCGCCCTTGTTTTCGTCTGACTTGCCCCGCCATGTGCCGTTTTCCGGCGCGACGCAATGCCTCGTCATTCTGCGTCTCGTACCGGGATTGTGCAAAACCTGGGGTGATGTTATGCAGGATAATATGATCATGCTTATACCCATGGTACGGGGCACTTTCGTGACTGACATACCTACAGAGCCCCAAAGCCATAGCCACGGCTCACGACGTCTTGGTTGACTTGCACCCAAGGCAGAGTACGACGCTACGTATTTGACGGTATAGAAAGCTCATGGTTCTGGCTCAGGCACATGCTGGATTCTCTGATCGGTGCCAATTGGGGCTCTTCTGCTAGCTGATCCCTTGCCTTGGGACACAAACACATGGGGGTGCAAAGATACAGGCCCCCTCCTGGTGTTCACTGACTAAAACTTGCCCACGCGAGCAAGTATCTCGCGGTACAGTATTTCGGGTGCACGCACAGATGCGCCTGCCTTGACAGCAAAGCGACTCGTTGCTACGACACGTCAGTCGTCGACTCGTCCGTCAATCGTCAGCCGTCGGCCGAGCTGTCTACCTAGTCCACAAACTACTTACAGCCCGAAGGATTGCCCTTGTGTGTTTGGAACTTGAGGTACATGTCCACGACTCGTTGCAGCGGACCCTCTGCGCCCGCCAGTTTGGTGGACAGACTTTGAGGTCGCGTTGACTGACCTTCACTCGATGAACCGAAATCCTACGCACCATCACCAACCCCCATCCATGTCGCGCATCTACCGAGAGCCCGCATGAGGCCATACGTACCGCTAGTACTGTAGAGTCTACCGTCGAATGTCGCCAAAGTTTCACTTCACAGGAGCGAGCGATGCATCCGAGCGAAAACGTCGCAAGCCCCGCCGTTTCCTAGCGACTGCCGTTATCCGAGCTGCTGCGACACGACGCAGAGTCAGCCGACACGTTCGCCATGAGAGCCGGGCAACATACCGATCGATGCTGCCCTCAGTGAGAAAAGGAAACTTAAACAGGCCCGGCGGCGCTGTCTTTGATTCAAGGTACCTACACCTACCCAGTGTGGTTTGGGTAGTCGGTCTACCTAGGTAATAGGTAGTAGCTGTGCACTAACATGGCCGGCCGCCCGTGTACACATGTACGCAGTATAACAGTCTCCAGTTATTTGCTGCCTCACCTACGGATACATCTACTCGCCAATAACGTCGCAAAAGCTGCCGAGATCCACGAACTCGTGGGGAGGGAAGGAACCCCCCTCGCCTCTGCCTCCGACCGCGACTCTGCTCGGGTCTCGCCAGAGGCTTCCCACTGGCACTGGCATGCGGCAGACGGATTTTACACGGTTTCTTCTTATACCTAGGTGCCTGCAGATGCCTACTGTCTACACACTTCCTCCTACTCCTCCTCCTCCACCTCCTCACAACCTTACTAGGCTCACGTCCAGAATACCTTCAGCTTTCTTCAACTCTCTCACCACTTCGCCTCCAATCTCTCCCTTGACACCCACAATCATGAGGGCCTCATTGCCCCCCTCCGCCGTCTTCTCCTCTCCGTCAAGGCTAGCTACCTGCATGAAGGTGATGTTGATCCCATGCCGCCCTAGGGCCGTTCCCACACCGCCAATCTTGCCTGGCTCATCGTAGTTGTGCAACACCAGCATCGTCCCCTGCGGCTGGAACGTTGCGCTGAACCGGTCCAGCTTGGAGATGTATATGCTCTGTCCCGACACATATCCCTCAATGACCTGTTCGCCACCCTCGCCGTGTGACCGGAGCGTCACCAGGCTGGCGTACACGGCATTCTTCACCTCTCCGCTGTGGGTCTCGCTGATAATAATGCCCTTTTGCTTCGCCGTCAGGCTGGCATTCACAATGTTGACGTCTCGTCCTCCCGAGTCGCTGATGGACGAGACGAGACCCTTTACCAGAGCGGCAAACAGCGGCCTTGTGTTTGTGGTGCCTGCAAGCTCGCCCTGGTAGATGAGCTCAAACCTTCGACCACCCACCATGCCGCCTCTACCGCCAACAAAGTGCTGCGTGTACAGGCCACCCATCTTCTCAATGAGCCGTACAAACGGTTGCAGCTTGCGGTACTCCTCTGGCATGATCAGCGGCGCGTTGACGGCCGCCGTCGGCAGCCCGCCGCGGAGGATCTCGACCACCTGCGTACAGACATCCATCGACACGTTCTCCTGGGCTTCGACCGTGGACGCGCCCAGGTGCGGCGTAGCAACCACCTTGGGGTGTTGGGTCAACTGTGCCGCTGTTGAGCCGGCTACAACGGGCTCCGAGGTGAAGACGTCGAGGCCAGCTCCGGCGATCCATCCCTCATCCAGGGCACGAAGAAGGGCGACTTCGTTGTACACCCCGCCTCGTGCAACGTTCAGGATCCTCGCAGTCTTCTTCATCTTCTGGAACTCCTTCTCCTTCAACAGGTCCAGTGTACTTGCCATTAGCGGAGTGTGAATTGTCAAAAAGTCCACAATCGGCAACAGGCTCTCGAGCTCAGGCACAAGCTCGACATTCGCTTGCCGAGCAACCTCTGCGCTGGCATACGGGTCAACCGCCTTCACCATCATGCCGAGACCGACGGCCATCCGGGCAACCTTCATTCCCACTTTCCCCAGTCCGATGATGCCAAGTGTCTTGTTACCAACTTCAACACCGACAAGCTTGCTCCTTTCCCACTTCCCTTCCTTCATTGTGGTATCCGCGCGGCCGACATTGCGTGCCGTAGCGAGGAGGAGGGCAATCGTGTGCTCGGCAGCTGCAACGATGTTACCAGAAGGCGAGTTGACGACAATGATGCCTTGGTTGGTCGCTGCATCCACGTCAATGTTGTCCACGCCCACACCAGCTCGCGCCACGACGCGAAGCTTTTTCCCGGCTGCAAGCACAGCCGCAGTCACCTTCGTCTCTGATCGCACAATCAGCGCGTGGTAGTTCGGTATGGCGTCGACGAGGTCTTTGGGGGACAGTCCGATACGGTTGTCCACATCGTACTTGTCCTGGAGGAGGGCGAGGCCGTCTGGAGAGAGCTTCTCGGGGACAAGGATTCGAGGTCTGCCGGATGGAAAGGACGACACTATTGACGTGACCTTCTCGATAGCAGAGGGAGCCATGGCTGGCACAGAATACTGGACAGTTACACGTTCGATCGTTTGCAGCTCGGTTTGCAGCAGGGCGGAAAGCGACCGGTACAGAAAACTGAGGGTCGCAAAGCTGAGGGGTACCAGCACAGTCAGAAGGCTTCTTATACCTGCGACAGCTACTTAGGTTTATATACAGAGCATCCCCCGCATGGCGTGGCTACACTCGTCCGATTTGGAAGTTACCACGGCCGACGGAAGCCTGCATGTCCGATTCGGATCCAAGGGGGAAGGTTCCGAGAAGGACGCCCAGGAGCGTCGCGCCTATTCGCCAGCTGAGGATGTTTGCTTAACTAATGGCATGTGCTAATTGGGGATGGGTGTCCGATGCGGGAGACGACGCCGCAAGGTGAGCAGACGCGGGCTCGGGGAACGATTATGCCTATGACGGAGGGGGGACCCGTCGGAGAGGCATCAAAATGCGACGGATTAAGGTGTAAGTCGGACGCGAGGGAGGCGGGACCCCTCACTTCCCCCACGTTCAACTAACATACCTACCGGCGTCCCGCCCCCGCAACCTAACTGGTTTAGCCTCTTTGGTTCAGCCTCTTTGGCTCTGTGACATGCCCGCGGCCATCAACACTGGCTGTTCCAGCTCCGGGCGAACGCTGCCGGAGCGCCCTCGATTGGAGAAGCGCTGCTTTCTCCAGGCTTACTGCAACACACAGAAAGTGGCACAAAAAGACGATCTTGGATGACGCTGTAGGCCTCAGAGATGATCCGCTGATCCCATTGATCATGGTTGTTGTACCAAGATGCGTTCCAAGTTCCGGAGATGCATATGTGAGCTTTCCTATTTCAAGAGAGTTGGACATGTTCCGGAGAGAGACCAGATGCTTCGGTGTCATCCTGGAAGTTCCCTCGGCACGCGTATACCTTGACTCATTGAGTAGCTATCCTCCCGTCGAAGTGGTTAGCTTTACTAGTATCAAGGGACGACAAGTTCCTCAAAGTCAACTATGATGAGCCGAGTTTGAACTCTCCAACCGGCCTCAACACAACTGTTCAACTTGGTACTTGACTGAAGGGTGATGAACAACAACATGTTGTGAAGTTGGACGGACGCTTCATGGCAACCCGAGATCTTGGCACCTGCCTCTTTATAAACGTAGGCGACCCTCAATGCTATATTATTTGATATCTGACAGGCAGCTGCAATAGTACCCAAGCTGATATGGCTGCCTGGAAACAGGCAGAGTCGATCTTTCGGGCGATGCTCATAGAGCCAAGCGTCTTTGAGAGGGGTTCAATTGTTCTCCGGAATCATGAGGTACCAGTCCGGACGCCAATGTAGGTACTGCCGTACCTCTTATCTGAAGTTTTGGTTCTTCCATGCATTCCTCTCTTTCTCCTAGATAAACTTTATTACTAGGGTCCAAGCGCAAGAGTCTTGAATGGAACAGTACTACGCGGAATGGCAGGACCAAGAATCACCCTATCCAACTCGTTCACCTGTAGAGCTGTCAAGAACCAAGACAAAAGGTGGGCAAACCGGTTGCCGGCAGTGAATGTTGGAAAGGCCAATTTATGGCGTGTTGTCAAGACAAAGCCCTGTTTGAATCGGGCACCTGCCAGTGGAGGTGGGCACCTGTCAGCGCACCTACCAACTCTTTCCGTCGACGTCTAGTGGAATGGTAGGACCCCCCACCTCCACTGCCGTCATCACTGCCTTAGGCAGGGACATGCTCTACCTACCTACGGTCTCGACCCCAGTTGCCCCTTACCTGGCCGGTATCAGCGCCGCATGGATACTGGTATTCCATATCCTTACTCCCAGCACACGACGGTTAAGGCCCAACTGGACAACTCTACGATCTTGAGATCCCTCCCCCTTTCCCTCCGCTCGTACCTGCCGCATCACCAGGAGATCGCTCGACGAATTAATAAACCACGCCCGTCACGAATTATTCAATCCCTCACCTGGTACACATAAACAAAAGCCACGATGTCTCGAAGACCGCCGCCAAACCCCGCTGCCGAAAGAGCGGCCCAAAACCAGCTGACAATCAAGAGCCTTTTGAAGTTGGAGTGCAACAAGATATGCGCCGACTGCAAGAAGAACAAGCGTAAGTCGGAGGCGACACTCCTTCCAATGTCCCTCGGTCCTTCCACTGACGGTGCTACGTTGCAGACCCGCGATGGGCTAGTTGGAACCTCGGCGTCTTCATCTGCATCCGGTGTTCGGGCATCCACCGCGGCATGGGTACGCACATCAGCAGAGTCAAGTCTGTCGACCTCGATTCCTGGACCGACGAACAGCTCCGAAGCATCCTCAGCTGGGGCAATGCGCGCGCGAACAAGTACTGGGAGGCCAAGCTGGCCCCCGGCCACGTCCCCTCCGAATCCAAGATCGAGAACTTCATCCGCACCAAGTACGAACTCAAACGATGGACAATGGACGGCCCCATCCCCGACCCCGCCAGTCTCGATGTCGATGGCGATGACGATGTGCCCTTGAGCCTGGTTAAAGAGAAACAGAATGTGGAGCGAAGAGAGTCGGTTCGAAAGAGTTCGGTAGGAAAGTCGGCGGCTCCTCCTAGGAACGTTACTTCCCCGCAGCCGCAGGTCGATCTTATCGGCGGCGATCCCATCCCCAGAGCCAGCACGGCCGGCCCGCAGCCCGGCAAGGTGCCCCCGAAATCCGACCCCGCGCCCCCCAAGGCTACGAGCACTAAGGATTCTCTACTGGGACTGGATTTCTTCGGCGAACCCGCTGCCCCTCCCCGACCCGCCAGCACCAACAATGCGGGGGGCATGGGAGGACCTTCGCGGCCGGACCTTAAACAATCTATTCTGTCACTCTACGCCTCGGCTCCGCGGCCACAACCTCAACAGCAGCAGCAGCAGCAGCAACAACAAGCTCCTCAGGCCGCCGGCGGAGCATTTGGCGGCATGTCCTCGCCTACTTTCGGACACCAACAACAGCAACAGTCGTTTGGCGGCATGACTGATGCCTTTAGCAGCCTCAGTTTCTCCAACACAAGCAGCCCCAAGCCGGCACAGGCAGACCCATTCGCAAGCCTGGCTAGCCCTGTCGGCAGTAGCAGATCACCACCGCCCGCGTCGAGCAACGCTTTTGGCGGTCTCAGCGGCGGAAGCTTCTTCGACTCCAAGCCGGCCGCCCCTGCGCCAGCCACGCATCAGAAGCAATCTTCGAGCAGTGGCCTTGGCGGGTTTGGCTGGTCCAGTTCCCCTGCCCCAGCTCCGGCCCAGTCCCAGCCGAAGCCCGCCCAACCAGCGTCGTCTATGGGAGACCTGTTCGACCTGTCCGCTCCTGCCCAGCCTGTTGCTGCCCCCAGCAAGCCCTCTCCCACCCCCGCATCTTCCTCCGTCTTCAACCTCTCCTCGAACCAACCCAAGTCGCCGCTTGCCGCTACCAACCCGACTGTGGCCGCCACGGGCGCGATTGGCGCAGGAAACTGGTCAAACTCGGACGTCTGGGGCTCCAACGCCTGGAGCACGCCCGACACAAACACGGCGCCTGCTGCACCTGCCGCTCCCAAGCCTGCAGAAGCACCCAAGGCGGCCTTTGGAGGAACCGGCGACTTTGGCGGATGGGGCTCGTCTGGTGTGTCCTCCGGATTGTCCACTGGATCCTTCGCCAATACGCCGATTGTCCCCGGAGCGTCCGGTGGCTTCAGCGCCGCGCCCAAGGTCGCGGCCGACGAGGAGTTTGGTGGATGGACCAGCAGTACAGAACCCGCTGCCAGTTCCGGGTCTGCCAAGCCAATCGGTGGCAGCGAGGATCTCTTTTCGAATGTCTGGCAGTAAATTGCAAGTTGAGAGCGTTGAAGGACTTGGGATCGATGAGAGGCTAGTGGGCGCTTCCCAGTCCAGGCCCTGGAGTTTACGTTGATCTACGGATAACCAACAAGGACGTCGGGGGATATGCCTGGTTTACGGGAGATCTTCTACGGGGCCATGCCCTATGATTCAAATACAAAAAGCGTCGTAGAGAAGGGTTGCTCGAATATAAAGCAAGCATTCAAATTCATAATACAATAACGTGAACATTCGTGCGTGCAGTGCTAGTTGCCAGTCCTAATACAGTCCAGTCGGTCCTGCTGCCCACCATCCCAAATATGATAAACTCCAAATCCATGCGTAGGGTATATGAACGTCCACGCCCGCCCTATACCAATGTCTGCACCCGTATGTATCGTTCCCGCGATGTGGTTTCGAGGCCGATGTTGGAGTATCCCACCCCCTACTACCTCTTGTTTCCTGTATCTGAAGCCATTTTTTATTTATTTAAATGATAAAAGAAAAAAAGCTGTCGCTGGCTCTTTGATTTGCCCCCGACTCCATCGTGGTCTCGACGGAACTGTAAACCCGCCACAGAGAGAGAAGAGGACCGATGCCCGACTAGACGGTTTTTCCGTTCTCAGACATGGTGTCGTTCATCTGCCGCTGCTGCTGCCGCCACTGCTGGCTTTTTAGAAGAACAGCTTGGCGATGTAGTACAAGACAATGAAGACGCCAACGATGATGCCCGATAGCTTGAGGATGGCGACCTTGTTCCCCGAGGCGGCCATGCGGGTCAGGCGGCCGGCGGAGCCCTTGAGCTGGGTGGACATGGAGGAGAAGGTCTCGGACTGTTTACAGGGAGAGGGAGCAGCATCGTTAGCCATGGCTTGCGATGACGATCCATCGTCCGGGCAAAAGAGGGGGGGGGGGGGGGGGATACATACGGTGCTGTCAATGACCTCGTGGGCGCGCGCATTGTCGTAGATGTCGACCGTCACGCCCCTGAGAGCCGAGACCTTGGCCGACAGCTCGTCGAGACGGGCGTTGTTTTGGCGTTCGCGCTCGTAGGCTTCTGACATGTCTGCGGGTTTGCCTGGGAGGATGGAGGACGGGGTCGAAGGGGGCGAGAGAGAGAGGGAGAGAAAGAGGTCTCCGGCAAAAAAGGGGGTTCGTAAGACGCAGAGGTGATGCTACGCGGGTAATGTTGCGGCCGCGGATGGGGAGGGTTCGATAGATCTTTTGCGATGGGGGCGCCTGCTTGTGTACACGCCGCTGAGGCTTATGTCGACTGTCGCGCGTGCTGGATCGCCTTAATCGTCGTGGGTACGAACGTGGTTCTCGTGGTCGCGTAGATTGAAGGGGATAAACAGGGGGTGTTCCACGTAGTTGCGGGTAGGGGTTCGTCGCTGGTGAGATAGCTGGACAAGGGCGATGGCGAGGAGGAGGGCGGGAGTAAACGTGTGTATCGTGACTTTTGGCGATGGGGATTGTGGATGTGGTTGGATCGGGGCGGCGAAACAATGACGATGGGGGTTCAGAGGCCGGTGCGTTTCCGTCGGTCTGGCTGGCTGGATCTGCCCTCACCAAGGCGAGGCTGGGGCCTGACTAGACGGGTCTCCGAGGGCGGAAAGTGAACCGGGCCCCCAAGGAAGCAGGAACCCCCGGAACGGCTTCTCCAAGAAAGTGACATTGCACTGTCAGCAGATGGTCACTGCGCAGAGAGAGAGAGAGAGAGAGAGTCGTAATCCTTGTGGGTGGGGTTGCGCGTCAGTGCCTGTCTAGGCCTGCGCCACACGCCCCGGAGCCCGGAAGAGAGACAAAGGAGCGCTCCCGCCCCTTGGATTGGACGTTGAGCCTTGAAGTACCCCGCGAATTGTGCTAGATGGGATGGGCGGATTACCTCACCACGCCTACATGCGGACCCGGTCTTCATCAAGGTCACACCCTCTCCCGCCCGGCCTACGCAGTATGTCGAGGTTGCAGCGCCTCGCGAGGGCAGCTAGCTCGCCTCCCGGTCCTGGTTCTCGAAATTGGGTTCCGGCGATCCCAGAGCTGACAGAAAATGTCACCTGCTGCTTCTGCTTCTGCTGCTGCTGCCCGACCCCAAATAGCTACCTTGGATAACATTTCCAAACCCCCCCCCCCCCATCCCGGGATACATCAACGAGTGCCGCTTGGCAATTTCTCGTATTCGATAAGTTGCAAAGTCGTCTAATCGTTACACAGCGCTTTCGTACGCTACGAAAGACTTCGGCTGAACCGACAAAGCGTGAGAAAAAAAGAAGCACTGGGCAAGTGACCCTAGGTAAGAAAAAGAGTGCCTTAAAATCGACTCTGACCGAGCAGAAAACGGACAGGCGCAGGCCCGCTCGGCGGCTCTTCTCACCCGTCATATCATTCAGCGAACCCCACTCAATCGTTAATTACGTGGAGGTGTGGACGCACGCCTGCATACGTACCTAGTAGGTTCTCTCGGTGCACGCAGCTGCGGGAACTGTGGACGGAGAGGATCCTCAAGGAATAGTACCGCTCTACCTAACCGCATCCCAATATCCTAGCCACACTCTTCCTGCTTTTTTCCTTTCTTTCTCTTCCTTCACCTCCAAACCTCGCAATTCTTCCCTCACCCTCTCTCTTTCTCTGCCTCTAGGTCCTCAATCCGACCCTCGACAAATCCGACGACCCGATCATACCGTAAAGCCTTCCCCCTCCGACACACCCGTCAGCATGGGCCTTCACAACCCGCTCCCGTCGTCAATGGCGTGTAAGTCTACTCTTTTTCCCTCCCTGTGTGCCGATCATCCCGCGGCCGCCGGTCATTTTTGCGCGATCACGACTGACAGACGCAAACAGCGGAATGCAAAAAGTGCGGCAAGATTCTGACCTCCTTCATCGACCCCCGGCAAGCCTTCAGTCCCGACAAGATCATCCCTCCGTCCGTCCTCGCCAACGCGAAGGTGAGCCATGACTTCCCACCCCGCCCTCTCGAACCCGCGCTCTACCTTAGCCCCGCCGCCCGCCTTCTTGGCGCACACGAGTCCTGGGAGGCCTCCCAGCCCATCGCGAATTCCCTTGCCGAACGTGATTGCTGACGTACTCTGATCTGGAATCTAGGGCCTTGCCATCCTCACCGTACTCAAGGCCGGCTTCCTTGGCTCCGGTCGCTTCGGTAGCGGTCTCACTGTCGCGCGACTCCCCGATGGATCATGGAGTGCGCCAAGCGCCATCGGCACGGCGGGCGCAGGCTTCGGTGGGCAGATTGGCTTTGAGCTGACTGACTTCGTCTTCATCCTCAACGACGCGAGCGCCGTCAAGACATTTGCGCAGGCCGGCTCGCTGACGCTCGGCGGAAACGTCTCCATTGCCGCCGGCCCCGTCGGTCGCAACGCCGAGGCTGCCGGTGCCGCGTCGCTAAAGAGCGTGGCCGGCATCTTCGCCTACTCCAAGACCAAGGGCCTGTTCGCCGGCGTGTCGTTGGAGGGCTCCGTCATCATCGAGCGCCGCGACGCCAACGAGAAGCTCTACGGAACCCGCTACACCGCCGCCCAGATCCTGACCGGTAGCGTCCGCCCCTCGCCCCAGGCTGCGCCGCTTATGAACATCCTTAACTCCCGGTCCTTCAACGCTGGCCGCACCGGCCAGGCCAACGATGCCATGTACAACGATGTACCCGTTTATGAACAGGACCATGACAATGTGGTATGGAACGGCCGCCAGGGCACCGGTCTCGGAGAGGGGGACATGAACCATCGCAGCAGTGTTTTCGGTCCTGGTCATGGTCCCAATGGGGGTGCTGACGGTGCCAGCGAGTTTGGCGGGCCCAAGAGGTCCAGTACATGGCAGGACGACGTCTACGACAGGCAGAGCAACGGGGGCTTCGGTGGAGTGCCACGCTCCAATACTGGCGTATCGCGCGCCAACACTGGAGTGTCGCGGTCGAACACGTTTGCGTCAAGAGGAAATCACAACGACAGCTATGTCTACAGGGATAACCCTTCGCCCAACTTTGTCAGTGACCAGAAGACTGGAGCACCTGGCAGACCCGCGGCGCCGAAGCCAAACTTTGCCTCCAAGACTGCCATGCTCAAGAAGAACGAGGCGGTAGCTCTATTTACGTTCGACGCCGACCAGCCCGGCGACCTTGGGTTCAAGAAGGGCGACGTCATCACAGTGTTGAAGAGAACTGACAGTGAAAGCGACTGGTGGTACGTTTTGGCCTCTTTCTTTCAATCTTCGCACAAAGCTGACATTTACAACAGGACCGGCATGATTGGCACGAGGCACGGCATCTTCCCCAGCAACTACGTCAAGATGCGTGAGTGATGAAAGGCCTTGCGAAGGCTCAAAGGCAGCAGAGTGGCAGAGTTGGATACCCGTTTGTTTGCATTCAAAACCATTGCCAAAAGCCGAGTCGCACACATGTAGAGAACAGGAGGGGAGTGCAGGGCTTGAAGGGAGGACTCGAAAGGTTTTTCTGTTTGTTCATGATACTCCGGGTGGTGGATTCTTGACCCCACCATCCAGTTCCTACCATAACGTCTTTTTATGATAACGATTGTCTTCATTCTTTGGCAAGTCCTGGCGTTTGGGTCAGGTAGAAAGGGGGGGGGGGGGACAAATGGATTATGCATAGGGGCTTTTTCTTCTTTCTAAATATTCTCACAGCATACACGTCGAGATACGGGACTTTGGTGGAAGGAAATGAGAAGAACTGTTCTGATAAAACCCATGGCGGTCCTCTTACCCGAGTGGCATGTGTACTGGAGCTTTGGTATTTCTTTACAAGCTTCTGTTGGTGATGTGCACAGACGGAACCACATGGGCCATCAGGTCATTGGCCCACCCACCCCAGCATTGGATGTGCCGAGGCTCGCAAGCTCGACCGCCGCCCATGACCAAGAAGAGGTCTGGGGAAACGAAAGAGAGGTCATGATGTCAGCCGGGACCAACACCAGATGAGGTTGAGGGGACCGGGGAATGGAGGGGGGGTGAGTTGACCTGTTTCAGCGGCGGCGGCAGCAGCAACAGCAGCAAGCAGCATGCAGCGGCGGCGTCACGCCCCGCGCGCACCCTGGGACGATCCGGGGGGAAACAACTTCCCTTCCGACCCCTGACGCAGGTTGAAACGCTGTTTCCTCGGGCCCTCACCCGCCGAGTCAAGTGCCCGGACTTCCATTGACTTTTCCCCCTTCTCCCCCCCCCTCTCTCTCTCTCTCTCTCTTTTAATCCCCTCCCTTAGGACAAAGTGAATGGGTATGCGTCCATATCTATAGCGACACCCGCCGCACGCGTGGCGGAGAGGAGTCAGGGTTGAGAGAGAGAGAGAGAGAGAAACATAGAAGGAAGGGAGACAGGGGGAGACAAGGGGAGACAGGAAGGAATCTGAGTTGTGAGGGAGAGGATGAAAATATAAGACGATGTGGTTCAGAGAGTGCTTGTAAACCATCTTAGCCTGGGCGTGCGCGACTTTGCCCCGTCTGCTGTCTGCTGCCAAATCCAAAGCCACGAGACTGATCTGAGTCATATGCATCTCGTCGAGGAAAGAGGGGGGATCTCAATGGAACGACGGAGAGGCGCCAGGCCTTCAAGATCCCGTGTCGTCACCGTCCCAGCTTTCAAAAGCGAGTTGCGAACTTCAAAACCCTGGCCATATTTCTAGGGGGCCCACCAAGGGATATCACATCATCACAGAACAGGCAGCCCGCAGTACATAAGAGACCTTGAAAAAGAGGTAAAGCCGGAAGCTATACTCCCAATTTTCATCGGGTATCAAACATCATTTACATCAATCACCTTATGAACAAACCAGGACTGCAGTGCTTTTTAACTTTCTTGAGCTTGCTTGCTAGGCCTGAAGGTCATTCCAATACCAAGCTGAGTCTCTAGAGTAGAGCCAGTGATCCACCACCTAGGTGG
This sequence comes from Colletotrichum cereale, assembly GCA_034509685.1. NCBI lineage: Eukaryota > Fungi > Ascomycota > Sordariomycetes > Glomerellales > Glomerellaceae > Colletotrichum > Colletotrichum cereale. The sequence continues at coordinate 95,400 of JASUDE010000059.1, read as the reverse complement.
CACACTCTCTTGCACATGACGAGTAAAGAATGCCCCTTCTCCAGAGGGCGTGAGGCATAAAGGACCAAAGAGCCAAAAGTTCAGCCTCTCATAACTGTCCAGCGACGTCTCATCTGAAGATTGATCCTTTTTCCCCCTTAATGTTCCATACAAAGCAGTGAAAATCCCACAGGACAGGTTGAAAGGGGTTTGCCTGTCTGCCCCAACAAATCCGAGTTGACCGCCCATTCCCGCTGGTCAAAGCAAATCATGCGATTCATCGTCTCGTCTCCTCTCCTGGCGGTTTGTCACTAGATTCCAGGAAACATGATTGGTCCAAAGCGGATTTCTCAATCCAATGAGAAGGGAGGGTTGCCTTTATACAACCGTAGCCTGGCACTAAGGCAAGGTAGCAGATCCAGGATTGTGATCGCCTCTATGTAATGCATAAGGAGAAAAGCCGTCAGAAAAAAGACGTTGCTTGGTCACCAGCATGCTGAATGGTGTGTGTGTGTGTGTTTGTGTACGTGTGCAAGTCGTCAAGAATAAAAGAAAGGTCGGGAGTCCATGCTGAAAACGGTTCAGACGGCCTCCGACGTGGTATCTTGAAAGCAAGTAGAGTGTTATGATCGGAGCTGAAAGTTTGCTAGCCATGACACGCATGCTTCCAGCTTCCTTAGACAGGCCGAAAGCCAATTGAGACCCGGCCATAGAGTGAAGGAAGCCGTGCTGTATGTAGATGGAAAGCGTCTTCAAGCCAAATGTGCCGGAGGCCAACAGTACTTCCTGGGGTATCTCAATGCACAGGTAAGGGGCAGCCCCATTACGGAGTATGTTGTCGTCAAGGTCGTGATTAGTGTCGTTTCAACCGCCGAAAGACGTTCTTGGATGCCTGGCTGAAGGTGTCCTACTGTCCCTTTCTGGCCTTCTCTGCAAGACGTGCTTCTCTGGCGGCGCGCACCAACGGTGACAGCTGAGAAAGATCTACGCAACCCTTCATGAACTCGTGCTGCAAAAAAAATCAAAAATCAGTAAAAGGTTCTTGTGATGACCAGGGCCAGACTTACTCTAAGGAGGTCATGTGCGCTTGCTCTCTTCTCAGGGTCAACCTTGAGCGCGAAGTAAAGGAAGTCGCGGAACACTGGCGACAGGTTGGACTCCTCCTTGATGTGGGGTGTGCCGTTGGTAGCGATCAACCACAACGCTCTCAGAGGAGACTCTGTCAAGTAGGGCGGCTCTCCCTCAATCATCTCAATGGCCATGATGCCAAGAGACCAGATGTCAACCTTGCGTCCGTACTCCTTGCGCGTGACGACTTCTGGGGCCATCCAGTAAGGCGTGCCAACCATAGTGGTACGCTTATTTTGGGCCTCATTGATGGTTGCGCAAAAACCAAAGTCAGCTATCCCATGTTAGCATCTCAACACCTCGAATCATGCTCAGAGAACCTACTCAGCTTGATGTTGCCCTCCATCGACAGGAGAATGTTGTCCGACTTGATGTCACGATGGATAACACCCTTGGAGTGGAGGTGCTGCAGGCCCTTAAGCGTTTCCCGGCAGACAGAAGCAATCTGTCCTTCGGTCATGATGTTGAACGTGACGACATCAGTCAGACTACCGCCCTCCATGAATTCCATCACGACCCAGAGTTCGCCTCCGCAAAGGTAGCTGTCGATGAAGTTGACAATGTTCGGATGAGAGCTGTCCTTCATGACGAGGATTTCATTGATGATCAAATCCTTCTTGGGCTGCTGCTCGAGGTTCATTTGCTTGATGGCGACCAGACGGTTGGTTCCTCGCTCGTAGCCGGTGTAGACACCGCCAGACGCGCCTTGTCCAATCTTGTTAAAATTCTTATAGACTTCACGAGGGTCTCCGTCGGAACAGATGCGCTTCAGTGCGGCGACGACGTCGATGCCAGTGCTCTGGCGGGGACGGTGTCGAGGCCTGGAGCCAGGGGCGCCAGGAACGCCCACCTGTTGTCGCTGGCCAGGACCGCCATTGGCCGTGGGACCCTGGGGGTGCTGGTGCTGCGACTGGGGCGGGGTCGGCTGTTGCGCGGGCTGTCTCTTACTCGGAGCGCGGCTAATTTGGCCAGACATGGCCGCTTGAGCTTGGGCCAAGGCCTGCTCTTGCTGCTGCTGCATGAGCTGTTGCTGGTACAGGTTCGCCTGGACATTCTGCGGGTTAGGGGTGGGGGGGACATAGGCGGGGGAGGCGCCGACGCGCGAGTTGGATCGGGATCGGGATCGGTGCTCTCCGCGGTGCTCCTCGGGAAGCATGGGGACGTTCTCCTTGGGCGGCTGGTATGCGACCGGGGGCAGGTCCTCGGCGGGCTGAGACATGCCAATGCCGGAGTCCTTGGCGGGGTAGGGCGAGGGAGCGGACCTCATCGGGAGGCTGACGGGCGGCTTCGGGGCCGGGCGGCTGGGCATCAAGTTGATGTCCTTGTTGCTGGAGCCTTTGCCTCCACCAACTCCGGGGACGGGGGGCGGCTGACGGGGGTTTTCGAAAGATCCTTCATGATTGACAGTTGGAAACCTAGGGCTCGCAGGTGGACTGATCATTGGTGACATACCCATATAAGCTGTAGGCGGATACATGCCCGGCGACATGGCACCCGACGGCGAGTTTGAGCTTGCGTACTGACGGTAATCAGGCGCTCTGGCATCGTGGAACTTCTCCAAGACTTGATCCTCGGCCGGCTTCTCGGTCGTCTCCTTGTAGAAAGTGATGATGTCAACCATGGTTTGGGGGTTCTCCCTGCGTTCCTTCTCGGGAATTCCACTTTCGTTGATCAATCTTTGCCATTCCTTCGGTAGGCCCTATAACGTGAAAAATGTCAGCCGCAGCAAACTCAACACCATGCAAGAACACCACAAGAGCGGCAGCAACGGCAGCAGACGAAGGAGGTAAGTGAGTGTCGAAGAGGGGGAAGGAACGACTGACAGTGAACTGGCCAGTGGAGCTGTCGTAGCCGACGTGGGTGACATGGACGGGATTCTCGGGGGCCGAGATGACCGGCTTCTTGGGGGTGCCGACCAGGCTGTTCATGAAGCCAGAGAAACCCGACTTCTTGCGCAGGACGCCCATCCGAGGCTCTTTTGCCTCGTCCGAGTACCTCTTGGGGCTGATCATTGAGTTGTCCATCGCCCGGCCACCTTGTGATTTTTCGTTCATCATTGCAAAATCGTTCGTGAAGCTCCGGGACTGTCGAAGGGCGGGGCTTCTGATGCGCGAATCGGTCGCCGACTTGATGAGAGGGGACGGGGGGGCGTTCTGTCGCTGGTAGAAGGGCTGGTGAGGCTGTGGTTGAGCGGAGACGGGCGACTTTGTCTGCTCAATGCGGTTCAGGACCGCAGCACCGTCAAAAGGAGCGCCGATGAACTCGTCGTGGAGTTGTGACGACAGCGGTGAGATCGCGGAGGGATCGACGGGTCGATCACTGCTGTGGGCGATACCAACACCAACTCCGTTACCGACGGCAGAGTTGTTGTTGGTGGTGGTGATGTTGGTGGTGGAGGTGGAGGTTGTGTTGCTGTTGTTTTGGTAGAAATTGGACGGGTGGTTAAAGTTCTGATGGAGGTGAGGAGAGAAGGCGGTACTGGCGTTGGCGTGGCCGTGGAAGGTGGAGGTCTGGGTCTGGGGGTGGTGGTAGGCAGTCGGAGAAGGAGCGGCTCCGGCGAACTGACCCTGAGGCAGGATGGGGGAGGGATTGGGAAGGTGCGTCTGACTTGAGGGAAGGTGACGGGGAGAAGAGTTGTTGGAAGCGGCAGAAGAAGCAACGCCAGGATGAATGGCAGCCGAAGCAGCAGCGGCGGCGTTTGAGGGGGTCGTCCGAGCAGGTGGAGCGGAAGGAGCGCGTCTCAGCGAGGTCGAGCTACGTTTGCTCTGGAGAGATAGGGCGTCGATGCCACCATCGAGACCACTCGAGGAGCGGGTGTGTTGCTGGTAGGACGAGGGAGGCTTCTTGGTGAGTTTGCGACGTTGGGAGGTGCCGTTGGAAACAGTCGTGCCCTGGGTGCCGTCCATGATACACCCTAAAAAGTCTAAAAACGTCGAGGAAAGGGAAAAGGGAAGGCAGAAGGAAGCGACAGAGGGTATGAATAGAGGGTGTGCGAGGAGGAAAAATTCGGTACGGACACAATGCGATGCTGCCCCCTTCGACTTGTGCTTGGGACGACGGGGGACGGGAGACGGGGGGGGACGGAGGGGAGGCACGGTACGCAGTGGTGGTGGGAGTGGGAGTGGGAGTGGGAGTGAAATTGGACAGCGGCCGCGACCGGTGGAAGCAGTCGCCGTCGCAGTACCTAACAAGTCGGGCTGTGGGGAGTGGGCAGCGGCAACATACGACGTATGTACCTAGGTGTGAAAGCAGTAGCTCGAGGCTTGAGGACAGCGCAGGACACAGACCGAGAAAGGCGAGTATGTGTGTGTGTGTGTGTGAGAGTGAGAGAGAGGGAGTGTGTGTGAAGCGGCCTTGGCCTTGCTCTTAGCAAACCAAGCTGCGGCGGCAATCAATCCAAGCACATGCGCTGGGTCGCAGCACTTTGTGCTTGATGGACTGGGCACTGACGGTCACTGGCTAAACGGAGTCGACGGGTGGGTTTCCTGGGCCGTGTGTGGGCTGAGTTGGGAAAGGAATCAAGGATGGATGGAAGTGAACAGGACGGCTTCTACCTTGCTGGGCCTGGAGCTTGTGAATGCCGTGACTGGAAACGAGAAATACAGCACCAGCACCAACAGGAGCAGCGAGGCCAGGAAAATGAGAGAGAGACAGCCCCAGCTCGTCGATTGGATGGCCGGGGGCTGGATGGATGGAAGAAATGGACGTGTTGGAATCTTGACCGTGTACGAGGAACGACACACGCGACATGACCGGACGAGCAGGACATGGAGGCGTCTGTGTGTGTGCGGGGTGTGTGTTGTAGACGATACAGGAAAAACAAGCAATGTACGGATACTCTATATGCAATGCGGTGGCGTGTCAATGTGTGTATGTGTGGTAGGTAGTGTCTAGTGCTCGCACATTGTTACCTTCTCCTTCTCCTTCGCATCCTTTTCCAGGCCTGTTTTGCTGGTGCTGGGAAATAAAGTGGAGCGTTGAGGTGGGAGAGAGGAGGAGTGGCCGTGGGTATCGGAGAATGAATGGACAGGAACTACTACTAGTGTAGGTAGAACTGGGGCTGGGCTAACAGTACCAGCCTGGGGGCCGTGTGGCCGTTTGGTCGTGATTTACTTTGCTGTAGGTAGTGTAACCTGTTGCTTGTGGTAGGTACCTAGGGGAACGACGGGTGCACGTACCTATCTTGTCCTCAAGTATTTCGTTTATCCTGGGGATGGTTTCCCCCCCTGCCGCTGCTTCTTTCCCTCGCGCTTTGAGATGACAGAGCCCTGGCGGCAGGACTGGATGGGGAGGGGCTGCTCTCCTCTCCCCCACTTTTGACCTTGATACACCAGCTACGGAGTATCTACTATGTAGATACCTAGGTACCTAAGTAGCAGGCTCTATCTTGTCTGTCTGCCTTGACTACCTACCTATCCTACCTAGGTAGGTATGTATCTGTCTGTCTGTGGACTGGTATGTGCTGTAATGAGTCAACTGGCAAAGATGAGAGAGCACAGTGCAAGTACGAACCAGCACCTTTCGGTCTTCCCATGTGGACAAGGGGTTTATTTTTACTGCCGATGGGCGAGAAAGAAAGCATGCAAGCAACTTGTTGACAACTAACTGCCGTACAGAAAGACAAGCAAACACCAGGAAACCTCGATGAGCACCCGTGGTAACTCGAGAGAGATTATGCAAGGGGGGGTAGGACGGGGGAAACGACTTGAGCTGCCGAGTACGCGCCCGGCCCTGACTGCTAGTCCGAGATACTGCTTGCTGCTGGGTGTGTGATGCGTGCGTGTGCCGCATTCTGGCACCCACGGCAATGCGCTGCGGCAGCAAAAGAAACCATAAACTGCTTGCTGCACGAAAGATTGTCACCCATGCATGTGTACCTATTCGTACCTTACTGGTCCATCGGTATCAGTCGACGTCTCCTTCCGATTTGCAGATAGGGCTCCTGTACTCGAAATGACCTCATCTCCCGACTTAGTCGACGTGCACTCTTACAACAGGCTCGAATAACATATCCGTACCATAGACGCATACCGTCCGCTTGACGTTTCTTATTTCCCCGGCGTCCTTATCGCAGAACCCGTCATCTCGAGTTTCTGTCCCGAATTGATGGACGCGGCCACACGGCTCGGTAGCCGGGCGGTTCGAGACTGGCGGCAATATGCCAGGACGGTGCAGTCCCAATTACGTACTGTACCCATCCGTGCCCCTCTATTCCTGGGGACTGACCTCCCTGTGCCTAGCAGCCCTGGGTGATGCTCACTTCGGGCAAACGTTGGCGAAACGAAAACCCCCACCAGGCGTAACATGATATTAATACCTACATGGTGATAGACGAGAGGCGAACCTGTTTACACAAATACACTATTCTGGTCAATTGAGGTTGGATGTGGACTCGGCAGCAGGTAGAAATGACTGGGGGCGTGGTTGTAGTTCTGGTAGTTGTGCGTCGATTGCCCGTCGTGCCCAGAATAGATGCAGTGGACGGTACTAGCAACAAGGCAATTACCTCCGCTTTCGCCCTAACAAGTACTGGTTAAGGAAGTAGGTCGGTGACCTTGGGTAAGGTGAACCACCAAAAAAAAAAAAAGTGAAAGCGGTCGGGGGTTTTTTTTTTTTTGGAACCCGCATGGCGGCTCAATGTCGAATTGGCCGTGTAGGAGAGCCGGGGCAGGCGGCGCAGGTCCTGGGCCTCGTCTGTGGTGCGAACTGACTGCTTCGGAGCGGCAGAGCGAGCGACCAGCAACAACAACGGCTGGCTAGCTACCTATCCGTACTTGCTTTGCATGCTTCCTTGGCCGGTGCGCCGTTCCTCAGAAGCTGGGATGCTTTAGGTCGACATCGGTGCTGTGCATGTGCCTGTGCTGTGCTTCAGTTGACTGCTTGCTACTGGAGCCTCGAACTGACGGTCGATCCTTGGTCAATCTCAGTCGCGAGATGGATGTCTGCTTGATGGAACTTGGCGGAGGGCGGATAGATCGCACGGCGGCTTTAGTGGTAGTGTAGGTACCTAGTATGGTGCGCCATGCGGTCCGGTGCGGTAGTGTGAGGGGTCAAGGATCAGGGTCGCGGTCGGGGACAGTGTACCTAGTGTCAATGGGGGGGGGAAGCTGAGGCACCAAGGGTCTTGAGTCTGAGCCGGATCGAGACAAACAGAGGACTGTGGTGCTGGAATGGAACGAGTCCGCTGCTTCGCTGCAAACCAGACGTCAACCCGGCTGGTTGAGGGTCAGCAAAAACAGGAACTCGGAAGGTGGGTGGCCACTTTGCGGATACATATTGGTAAATGGGCCGAACGAAGCGGCTTGGTGCTTTGCTGTCGCTTACCAAGACTTCTTCTCTTGGCCATCTGACGTATGTGTGCAGAAAGCCAGCAATGCAAGGCATGTGTTGGTGCTAGGGGTTGGCGCATTCACACACACTACTACGGATACTACAGACAGACTTTCCCCAGATGTGAAGATAAGTAGGTACGGACGTAAGAGGTTAATCAAGCATGCAATGCTGTGTCGATGGGCAGAATGTGCGTACGTGCCGGAGCAGGTATGGCGTGGTGCATGAATTTCGTTGGAGCCGTAGCCATGGGTGGGTGGGTGGGTGGATTGGATGGTCGGCGGCTCGTTTCTCCCCCGGCCGCCAGGGCCCATCCCCGGAAGGTGCAGGTGAGGTAAGGGATGACATCCGATCCAACGAGGGAAGGAAGGAAGACCCGGAATGAGGGGAAATGACGGTTGGGATTGGGGGAGAAAGAAGATGATGACAGTTGCTTTTTTGCCCAAGCTTCCTTTTCCCAGGCCCCTACGCTTGTTTGATCCGACCTTATTTCACGCCGACAGGGAGATGCTTTCTTGTTGCGTCACGGAACTCGCCGGGTTTTGCGACTGTTCCAGATACTTGCGGCCGACTTTGACTGGTGTAAGAGTACATCTAGGTAGGTAGATAGACCGCAGGTAGTGGAAAGTGAAAAGTGGAAAGGGTAGAGGGTAAAGGCACGGAAGGTGAGCTGAGCCCATTGGGTGTGTGCAACCCTATCCGCCGTGCCTTCCCAGGCTGTCGTCTACCTCAACGAACCCGAGGATACATTATAACCCCTCCGCATGTATCCGTATTGGGATTGTACAGTCACGCTCTCATCAGGCTGGAAGGCACCTCCACCAAGTCACCATCAATCAAGGCTCTTTGTTCAAGCCTCCGAGTCTGCATCTACGTGATTCTCGGGTCGGCCAAGCTGACTGACTGTTGCCCATCAGAAACCCCCTCTGGAAGTGGAAATCGGTTGTTTCCAGCCCGAAGATGATCACCCGGGCCATCAATCAAAGGGTGACGATGGCACAAACGACACTTGTCCAAGGCTCCAAGACATTACACACCCCTCCTGGTTTCCCGCCCACCAATCTACTGGAGACCCTTTGGTCGAACTCTCGCGCAGCGGCCCAATCAGCCGCGGGGATGGCTATCATCCTGCACTTTCCCGGCCATCAGAACAGAAGAACCTCTCCACTCGCTAAGGGATGTTCCATTCAGCAAATAGAAGGAGACCAGAAGCAAGCCAAGGAGATTCAGCCACCCATCCACTCCTTCTCCCCGCCTTCTCCAACTCTTCTCTATTGTTCCATGAACATACATGTCCGCACTTACCCTGAGCAACTACCGTTTAGCCAACTTTGTTACCAGGGAACGGAAAGACAAATGCGGCTGCGTGCTGCAGACGACGAGGTGCAATTCCTAAGGTATCCTGGATATATTGTGCTGAGAGACACATGTGAAGTTGGGCCCGCTACACTGCATACTTACTTAAGTACGTACCTCCTCACCCAGGTACCTGAGGTCGAGGGTGCAGTGCTGAAATGGGACACTATACTCCGTATCTACCTACCCAGTACCTAATTACTAGGTATGTAGCCTGTGCACATCTCGGGCCCCTCTTGCTCCTGCACCCGATATGAGCTGGCACGGCCAGCTCAGCGGGCCTGCCCTGGGAATCAATTAATACCTCGTTTCAAACCCTCGAGGAGTCACTGGGGAGTCGGACTCTTCCTGCTCCGCAATCGGTAATGCTTTATCGTCTTCATCTCCAGCACCTTAGTCCTATGCCCCAACAAGCTCCAGCAAACTCCAACCGTGAGAGTTACATCGACACCTGTCTGCCCGGCGCTGATAACCTAAGAGGGCACATTGAGGTGCTGGATTTCTCACAGTTTCTGTCGCCTTCCCGCCCATGGCCCTGTTGCTCACTACCCGCTGCATCGAAAGGCTGCACATGTGATATTTATGTTGACTGTTTCTTTGTGGCATACGCGAACCATAGTGCCGGCCGCGGTTCGATACAAGGCATCTGGTTGGATGGAACGAGACCAACAACCGTCAGCAACGGCGCCAGGCGTTCGCTCCCTTCCTCCCGTCTCGTCAAGCAGGGCCGTTACACCAGGACAATCAGGTCCCGTTTCCGTGCTTAGCGGCGACCACGGGACGGGGATGCTACCAAGAAACTGTGTGCTTATGGCATCATCGTTGCGCTTTTGGGACTTCGCCGCCCGGCTCACTCGCTGTTGTGTCCAGGTTTCCACATCGTCAGTAAACGGAAAACATCGTCGACACACGACCGCTGCAGTGGGTTATTGATCAGCCTCGCCAATCATTTGCGTCAGCATCGCATGCTCTTGGTTTCAATTCTGTATCGTTTTGGGGCCTCGCTAGCCTATTCATCTCCGTCAAGATCGAGGTCGCCCCTCTGGTTACTAATCGGTTTGGTGAAGCCGTGGCAGCTTTTTTGTCGTCTCATTGAAGCAGTCAACGAAAAATATAATAACAGAGTTGACGTCGCTCATCATGATGCGGCATGTCTCTTTTAACATTCTCGAATCGGGACGATACCTGCACGGAAACTACCGATCCGTTTTGCCGCGGCGGCTTTGCCTAATTGCCATTCCCTAGAACACCCCGCGATTGTGTTTGACAAAATTTGTTGTTCATGGATAATCCTATTTACGACACGAACTCAAGGACTCATGGGTAGCTGATCGAACTACTGCGGCTATTGGATTGGCTGCAAACTGCCATTTGCAGTATCAGCTGGTTTCTTCAGTCTGCCACTTCAGACATTAACGCATCTGAAACACAGTGACAATGCTACCAGGTGTTTGTCTCGGATATGCACATCAAAATCGCATGAAATATCGTGGTTGAACACGTATGAGGTTCTATGAACCCTTGAGGAAGCGCGCCCACGCCTTGCCGAGCTCCAAAACTAGACACACGGAGGGTTCAGGTTCGCGTTTGCCCAAATTGTTATTCACATAGGAGCATTGAGTTTAACTTTTCGCTGTCTACATGCTTTTTGAAAGCGCGTACACCGATGACCCCGCCATCAACCGCAACGAGTACTCATTCCTCAACGTGTTGAATATGGATAAGTATGGGTTATCGATGGCATCATGCGATCAATCGGCGCCCGGGATAGATTCATGCTTTGCAGATTCTGGATCGCAGCATGTTTCTCCCCGGCGCCAGTGGTTGGCCACGTCGCACACCTGCGGTATGCTGGTTTGTTTCAAAGACAAAACCAACCGCTCCCTTGGTATGTTTCTTGCAAAGTGCGTCATGTCTTGACATGTAGCTACTTAACTCTTGTATTGACCAGCTGTGGCAGTAGGTTTCTGGGATGCTCAAGGCCATGCCAACTTCGAGTGAGGGTCGAAGGCCTGTGATCGAGTCTAGCTAGCTACGTCACTTCTTGCAACCCAATCCAGGCGTTGTTTTCACGTGCTACAATGCTGACAATACGAGTTTGATCGTTCAGTTTCAATAGATCACTAAATAAGCTTACAGCCTTCTTTAGAGACAAGCCTTGGCTGGATACACTGGTTGAACATTATCACCAACAGCTCTTGAAATATCAAAGACGACGGGCTTAGCGAAACCCGGTATTTGGTGGTCTTGTCAGTGCCCATGCTATCCAGTAGTGAGGTGGCGGTTCAAGTTTTTATTTTCCATGCCAAAATGATGGGCTATCTGCGTACCGTTTGTCTCCAAGGAAAGAGGGTCCTCGTCGGCACTTCCTTTGCCTCCTTAGTGCAAAGTACGAAAATGTTATTGATGAGCTTGTGCGAACAATGAGTATCTCAACAGGTGACGCTCCGTAGTTTATTTCTTAAAGCCAGGGTGTCTCCCGCCTTCAGCTGTACGCAAACGTTACTATTGGTTCAGCTACGTTAGGAAGCAGAAGCAAAGGTAGTTGGATTAGTCCGAGCCGTCGGATAATGGAAACGTTTAAATGGCTACGTCCCGTGGTTCATCAGGGTCCGCTGAATACACCGTCACAAACGCTACAAGTCAGCTGTATTCCTGTTTGAGGGTATTTCCTCCATTTAAAAGCAGCACCCAGTCTAAAAATCCCGAGTCTCTGGGCTTGATTAGCAGCGACACAGATGGCGCGCTACGGGAGACCTCGGATTATCATCACTTTTGCATAAAGAATCCACACTCCTCTCTGGTCTTGGAAATAGGTCTAGTCGTTCGTAGCAAACCCGTGATAGCGTATGCCATGATGAAATCTCATGTACATATCACAAGACATCACTAGTTGAATATCCGGCGTCAACCAGCCGCAAGAGCTTTGGACTAAACTCCAGTACGAAGACATCGCATTGCTCAATGTTCTTTCCCCAGCAGATCGATGGGGACAACGTATACGGCCCCAAGTCCTGGATTCTCTCTTGAGGGAGTCGAGTTCGGCTGAATGAAGTCCAAGCGCCGGAAGACCGGCTGAGTCAAGGTCCGGGGCTGCACGCCGAGCTAAGACAGTTCGGCATGCCCCACGTGACGCAGAAGCCGGCTCCCGGAGTTTGTCCAATCACGGAGGTCGGTACGGAGCCTGGTCCTTCCGGGTACAACGGCTGGCCCGCGCCTTAACAATTTAGGTTGTGGCTGAGGCTAAGTGTGGGGTCATTCAGAGTGGAGAAGGCTCATGGTGCTGGGAGCGCACCGCTGGCCAGACGGAACCTATCTGGAAGTGGTATCCCTGCCCGTCAGAAATTCCATTCCAATTGAACAGCTCGATCATCGTCGTGGAGTCGAGAAACTTCCACCTCACCCTTATTCCACTACCAACCCAAACCCATCCCATCTCCCCCCATCCTTTCGGACCATCAATTGGTTAGCTCGTCTACTCTGCTAATTCATCTCTCCCGATTCAACCTCACCTGGATTCAATCATTGTTGCCGCTCCGGGTCACAATGTTCTAGGCCAGCAACAAAGTCCATCCTCTCCATCGGTTAATCTGCTGCTCAACGGTTTCTCACGCTTCAGCCTTCTTTCATCGGAAGTCTGATTCTACTGGTCTTGTCCCCAATTGCCGTATATATCGTCAGTTGTGAGTTCCGTCTCGTGATTTTGTTTCATGCTCGCATCCGCATCGCGCTCCTCGTTGAAGACAGAAGCATGGCTAACCAGTGCCGCCCCATTTAGATATACCGAAACGCTCTCCGATTACTCCCACGATTCTATCGCATCCTACCGACGACTACGCTAGTCATCACGCTATATAATGGCCTCTGCCGATTCTACGATCTCCAACGGCGCTGAGCCCTCGGCTGCTCAGAAGCTTCTCCAGACTCATGTCGACCACCATCCCACTGTCGAGGATGTCCCTGACGAGGATCTCCCCTTGAAGTCTGGTGACTCGGCGACCTGGGCCGACCCTATGTCTACCAAGGCTGCGGGCAAGCAGAAGGAAACTTCTGCTCCCGGCAAGAAGTTTGACCCTCAGTCCCACGACCTTTTCCCCGAGCTCGGGGCTGGAGGTCCCAAGTCTAAGACTAACGCAGCCCCCATTTGGGGAGCCAAGAGCAACGTTTCTACCCCCGCCAACGGTCTTTCCCGCTCCTCGACCCCCTCTTCGGGAGCTGCCACCCCAAAGAATGGTCCCCCTTCCATGTCGATCCCTGGCCGCAACGTCGAGACGGTTGTGCTGGAGCCCCAGTTCATCCTCCCGCGCGGCCAGCTGAAGCGTCCCATCGCAGATCTTATGAAGGACATCAACCGCAAGTCGCGTGCTAACATCACTCTATCTACCGCTACCAACGGAAGACTGAAGTTCGATGCGACTGGTCCTCAGGACGTTGCCCAGCAGGCCCTGAAGGATCTCGTCCAGCAGATTGGCACCAAGGTACAGGAACAATAGCGCTACCAAGCTCAAAGCTACGCTGACATCTTTCTGCTTCAGACTACCATCAAGGTTCCGATCCCCCAGTCCGCCCGTGCTCATATTATTGGAAAGGGCGGTTCTGTCATCAAGGCTATCCAAGAGAAGTCTGGTGCTCGCGTCCAGCTTCCCAAGGTGGAGGATGGTAGTGCCCCGATCGACGAGGACGATGACTCCACCATCGATGTTCTCGTCGAGGGTAACGCTCTCTCTGCTGCTTCGGCTCGCAACGAGATTCTGAAGATTGCTGGCGAACGTGCAGCCAACGTTAACACCAAGCTGCGCGGCATCCCTGCTGAGTTCTACCCCTTTATTGCGGGTCCTGGAAACAGCCATGTCAACCAGTACGAGAACAACGGTGTTCAGGTCCGCGTTCCTCCTCACCAGATCTGGGCTCCTCGTGGCCGTAACCTCGTTGTCAATGAAGGCGAGCGCCCCGTGTTCGTTCCTGCCACCGACAACCACATCCAGCTGGCTGGCGAACGCGCTGCTGTCCAGGCTGCGCGTGCCGAGATTGAGCGCCGCGTCCAGGAGTTGCAGAACCTGCTCGCCACCGACCAGTTTAGTTTGCAGAAGGGTCGTCATCAGTTCATCGCCGGCCGCCGCGGCGAATCTCTGAACGATTTCTTCAACGAGACTGGTTGCACTATCCTCTTGCCTACGGACGAGGACGATGACTCTGTCACTGTCATTGGCCCCGCCGCTCAGCTGAGCAAGGGTGTCGAGACTGCCATGGACAGAGCTATGAACATGCAGTTCTCTACTTTCGACATTGGCCGGTTCCACAAGAACGCTCCCGGCGGCGTCAACACTCACGCCCGCAACGTCACTCGTTACCTGCGCCACCGTGATTTGTTCGACGAGATTGAAAGAGCACACAGCACTCACATCAACACACCCTTTTCCGCCAACGGTGCTTCCCCTTACGAGTTGTATGCGCGTGACGGCAAAAGTGTTCTGCAGGCTCAATCGGCCATTGAGAAGCTTGTCCATGCTATTCCTCCTGCCAGAATTGCCCCCATTCCCGTCGATCCCTTTTACCACAACTACCTGAACAAGGATGTCAGCCCTCGCATGAGGAACAACCACGGCGTCCACGTCATCCTTCCTGAGGCTGGCGAGCCCGACGCTCCTGTTCTGTTGGTTTTCGAGGGCCCTTCTGCTCCCGAGCCCAAGCCTGAGATCAAGACCGGCCGTCCTTCCCAGGACGAGATCCGTGCTTTCCAGGAGAGCCTGGAGGATGCGCGCAAGCAGATTTTGGACATCATCAACAAGCAAGAGCAGATTGCCTCTGCTTCCATTGACGTCCCCCAGAAGTGAGTTTTGTGTTGAGTCCGTTTTGAGAGTGTGTTGTGCTGATATTGATAGGTTCCACGAGCGGCTTCGCCGCTTCATCAAGAAGGAGCAGGCCAACAGGGCCGACGACCAGATCCCCATCCGTGTGTCTTCGGTCGGTACTGTTGTTACTCTGCGTGGTCCCGCCTCCGCTGTCAAGAAGCTCGAGGCAAAGGTCATCGAGTTCGTTGAGCAAGAGAAGGAAGATGAGAAGGAGCGTGGTTTCACCATGTCTTTCGACTTCCCCCAGAAGTTCGCCAACCACCTCATTGGTAAGGGCGGTTCAAACATCAAGGAGCTTCGTGACCGCTTTGACGTCGAAATCCAGGTGCAGGACGGCAAGGTGGAGCTTAAGGGCCCCAAGGCAAAGGCCGAGGCTGCCAAGGCGCACATCAGCTCCCTTGGCCGCAACCTAGCCGATGAGGTCACGCACATCCTCAAGGTCGACCCCAAGTTCCACCGCGAGCTCATCGGTGCGGGAGGAAGCGTCACGAACCGCCTGCAGAGCAAGTACAAGGTCTTGATATTCTTCCCGCGATCTGGCAAGGCCCCCAAGGATGACGACGCGAACGCCGACGCTGCCAGCGATGCCGGAAAACCCAAGCGTCAACAGGAGCCCGACGAAGTTATCGTTCGCGGTCCCAAGAAGGGAGCGGACGAGGCTCGCGACGAGATCTTGTCTCTCCTCCAGTACTTCAAGGACAACTCTTTCACGGCCACTGTCTCTGTGCAGCAGAAGCAGGTCCCGTCGATTATCGGACAGGGTGGTGCCGCCTTGGAAGAACTTCGCATTTCTTCCGGCGCCAAGATTGACATTCCCAGCGGTCGTGACGCCGACACCGTCGAGATCCAGATCAAGGGTACCAAATCTCAGGTGGCGGCTGCCAAGAAGGCCCTCGAGGAGAAGAGAGATGTGTTCAACGACACCATTGTGAGAACCCTTGAGGTGGATAAGAAGCATCACAAGTCTCTTATCGGCGCTGGAGGTAAGATCATTGACTTCCCGATCTACTTAGCTCAAACTAATATGCGACAGGTGCCAACCTCCGCGACCTGGTTGTCAAGGCTGGTGGGTCCGATGACCGCCGCGAGCTTGCCCGGACCATTCAGTTCCCCAAGCAGGAGGCCGATGGCAACACGATCAAGGTCGAGGGTCGCTCCGACATTGTCAACAAGATCTGCGCAAGAATCGAAGAGATTGTCGCGGAAAAGGAGAGCCAAGTCACCGAGATTCTTGACGTTCCCATTGAGAAGCACAGGACCCTGATCGGCCGTGGTGGAGATGCTAAGCGACAGCTGGAGTCCCAGTTTACTGTCTCAATTGACATTCCTCGCCAGGGCGACGGCAAGACCGGCGTTAAGATCGCCGGTCGCCCCGAGAACGTCGAGAAGGCCAAGGAACACATTGCTTCGCTCGTCAAGGAGCAGGAGGGAGAGACCCTCCAGGTTCCCCGCAGCCTGCACCACTCCATCTCCAACAACGGCCAATTCTTCCGCCAGCTCCGCAACAACCACCAGGTCTCTGTTGACCACGCTGGCCAGAGCCTGCCCCCCAAGCCCAGTGCCAGCCGCAGCAACGGCGGTGCCCTGCCCTTGATCACCGACGACGATGACGCCACTGCAGATGTCCACTCCTGGAAGGTTGTGGACAGTGCCGCTGGCGAGGACGGCGAAATCGCCTGGGTCCTCCGCGGCTCTCCCGAGAACATCGAGAAGGCCAAGGCCGCCATCGCCTCGGCTATCGAGCAGGCCCGCAAGAACACCCACACTGGCTACCTGGTCCTGCCCGATCCCAAAACCTACCGCTATGTCATCGGCCAGGGCGGCAGCAAGGTCAACTCCATCCGTAAGCAGAGCGGTTGCAAGATAAACGTGCCCCGCAACGATGACAAGGAGGATGCCATTGAGGTCATTGGCACCGCCGACGGCGTCGAGAAAGCCAAGGACTTGATCTTGGAGGCCGTCAAAGAGGGACTCAGCTCCCGCGCGCCCCGGGACTAGGAGTCCGGACGCGACAGTCAGACGGCAGAAGAAGAATCCTACCGCCAATTCCGACAGCAGGTTTGGGGCCTTACTGCCGACTGGGCGGACGAACCACATGCAGAGCCTCTGCAGTGGTAGATGTAACAGGAGAAGATGACGAGGGTATTAGCGGCATATCTATCTATATATACTGCGTTCTTTTCTGGAGCGCAGAAACGACGGGAGTATAACACTCTTGCGCGAACAAAATGAAACATATACACAACCTACAAAACAGCAGAAAATGGAATAAAATACTTGGTCGGGCTTAAAGATGACTGTGGTGCCATGTGCCCTTTGCTGCACCCGAGCGAAATCGAACTGATGAATTCTTGAGGGCCAGCGGCGCCGCGTGGACAGAAACCCCTCTAGCCAAAGCTGAGGTTGGGAAGGGGTCACAACACGCCGCAAACCAGAGAGCATGGATTCGCAGGCTGACAAGAACGCGCCAAGCATCACAAGAATGACTTACCCGGCAAGCAATCAATACAAAGTCAAACATGTCCGAAGTTTTGACAATCAAGATTGGGTTGGTAATAGTGTACATCATGACAGATTGTCCAGTGTGCTACAAAAGACAACGATGGGCTGTAATCCCCAAAGAGTAGAGCAAAGATTTCCCGGCCCTCCCGTTCCCCACCTCCTCCTCCCCCTTTTGGTCCCGCTTTCCTGCCATTACTCGATCCAGCGGTATAACAGGGCGAAGAAGGCTTGGGGAGAAGAGACCGGCCGTCAAGTCCCGGTGTGTTGGGGGGAAGCCACTTCTCCAACAGCATTTCGTACTGGAATCAGATCACTCACTGAAAGCCTTCTCCATCTGGGCCTTGTACTTTTCCCTGATGACTCTCCTGTTAACCTTTTGGGTGGCAGTGACGAGGCCCTATATGTAAATGTCAGTTTGGTTCCTATACGTGCGGACCGCCGAGGTGGGGGGGCACTTACACTGTCCGGGGTCCACTCCTCATCGGTCAGAACGACGCCGCCAATGATCTCGAGGCCTGTCAGACCGGCCTTCTTACCGAATGACACGAGATCCTTGTGCACGGCATCAACCATCCTCTTATCGGTGTGCATGCTGTGCTCGTCAACGCCAAGCTTCTGCGCCTCTTCAGCGAGAACCTTTTCGTTGGGGGCAATGACGGCAATGGCACGAGAGTGCTCGCCGTCGCCGTAGACCATAAGGTTGGCAATATAGGAGCTGCCACGGTAAACAGTTTCCAGTTTCTCAAGGGCAATGTACTCTCCGCCCTGCATCTTGACGAGGTTCTTGACACGATCAATGACACGGACGTGACCGACGGCATCAAATTCGCCGATATCGCCCGTCTTGAACCAGCCGTCCTTGGTGATGGCCTTCTCCGTCTCCTCCGGGTTCTTGTAGTACTCTTTCAACACGGGAAGACCCTTGATCCAGATTTCACCCTGAGGGGGGTTCGAGTCGGCGTAGTAGTTGAGGTCCGGGATGGAGACGAGCTTGAGGTCGACGGCAGCAGGGATAGAACCGATGGCGGTAGACGTGTACTCCAGAGGATCACCAAGCGCACCGTTGGCAGCCGTCTCGGTCAGACCGTAGCCTGTCAACATGGGCGCAATGGTCATGGAGAGGAAGTGCTTGGTCCCGTCCGAGATACCGCTGGCGCCATTCATAATGAAGCGGAGACGGCCACCCGTCATATCGCGCACCTTCTTGAAAACAATGTTATCGAAGGCGGTTGCGCCTGGGAGTCCAAACTTGACCATGAAAGTCTTGTAGTTGAAGGCACCCCAGAAGAGGGCCTTGATGAGAGGACCGGAGCTGTTGACCTTGGCCATGATGCCCTTCTTGACCGTCTCCCAGACTTGCGGCACGCCAACCAAGGCGGTCGGCCGGAACTCGCGCATGTCACCAGCGCAGTTCTTGACCGAAGTGTCGGAAAGCGTCCTAGGGTTGCCATAGCCCAGAGTGCCGCCAGCAAACAGGACGAGGTTCTCGAGGACGAGCTCGAAGATGTGAGCCAAGGGCAGGTATGCCAGGACGTACTCTCTGTGGCTGACGCATTCCTCGACGCACGTATACAGGCCGCTAACTGTGCACAACTCGATTAGCTCCTGGTGGTCCTCTAGAAGCGAGGAAAGGATGGCTTACTCGCTGCCACGGTACCCTCATGGGTCATGGGCACACCCTTGGGCGGGCCAGTGGAGCCAGAGGTGTACATGATGCAGAACAGCTCCTCGGGCTTGGGCTCGACGGTGTCGACGGGGTTCTCCTCGCCCAACGCGCGCACCTCCTCGATGCTGACGAGCTTAATGTCAGGGTTCGCCTTCCTGAAAGCGTCGACCTCGGTGCCATCGGAAAAGAGAGAGTTGTTGTTGTAGATGACAAACTTGACATTCTCGGCCTTCTTCAGAGCGCCGCTTGCCGTCTTGAGGAGCTGGGGATCGATGTACATGGCCTCAGCATTGGACTGGAGCAGCGAGTGCTCGACGCCGCTAGCGCCGAGGGTATCGTAGGCGGTGACAATAGAGATGGACTGCGAACAACAGGCGTGGGACATGGCCATCCAGTTGGCACTAGATTCCGAAAAGTCGGGTTAGCTTTTTCTTGGCGGGCATGCACGGAACCCCCCTCGTGGAGTGCTCGGGACGCGGGAGGATAGGAGAGGGTGTCGCTCTCAGACGTACGTAGTAGTCGCAAACAGATGGACTCTGCTGCCTTTGCTCAGACCCAGCTTGCGCAGGCCTGAGCCAATCTGGTTGATGTAGGTGAGGAAGTCGGCGTAGGTTATGTAGGAGTATCTCGACAGCTCAAAGTACTGCCACTCCTTCTCGACCTCTACGATCTCTCCGTCGACGTTCTTGGACACCTTCTTCTTCTCCTTGTGAAGGTGCACGAGCTTCCGGGAGCCCACGGCGGGTTCATGGGGGTAAATCTGGGCGCTCCGCTTAACGATGTCGTAGACGGTGTGAATGTCGGGATGAGGCCGGGTTTTTAGGCCGTCCTTGGCTTTCCAATGGCGGCGGGGAAGGGTCTCGCCCTCGACACGTTGGTAGCCAGGCGACTCGACGGTGAAAGGGGGTTTGTGCACCGGGTGCAGGGGCATGATACCCTTGGTCCAGTCCATTGTGGCGGCGGTGTTGAAGGTTGCGGGAGAGTTTGCGAGGTACAGGCCGGTGAGGATGGCAATGGAAAGGACGAGAGCGGCGGTGACGATGGACGGAATGGTGACAGAGTTCACGGCCTGCGAGCCCTTGAGGTCTGAGGTGCGGAACGGACAGGGAGGGGATCGGGGGTAAAGAAAGCTACAGACTTTCCGGAGTGCGAAAGGCGAGGCGGCAGCGTCGGAATTGTCGAGAGGCGGGATCGAGAGCTGGCGGCCGCAGCTTGTGCGACGCGGACAGAGAGTTGGTTGCGAGAGACAAGACTTGACGAGGGAGAGCTTCGAGTGTTTGCACCGGTCTCTTTGGTGGGTTTGAAGAGCTAGGTACGTGTGCGGGCAGGAGCGAGGAGCGCAAAGTTAAGCTGCGAGAAGAGTGACGGGGCATTAATTGCGTCACAGTTATAAGCTGGAACGCTGTACTGCTGCTGTAGCAGGCCGGCTGCAAGGCGGGCATGCGAGCAGGGGCTGGCCGATCCGCCACTGGTCGGTACGTGTTACATGGGCCCGCCCTTGGAAGTCGGAGCTCTTCAAGCAGAGGGGTACGTATCTTTGTGTCACGGTGCTCCTCTCCAGGCTGGGACAGGTACATGTTTTGGTGGGAGAGTACCTATACATACGTACGTACATACCGGTAGCTACCTCCAACTTGGCTAGGTAGGTAGGTGGTACGGATAAGGTAGTAGACATCAATCACCTCGACCAGTATCGACCTCAAAACACACGACACGCTCCGGTCCCCCTTTGGCTAACAGCTACTCGGCTGGGCTGACTGGCGACGGAACCCGTCAACCCGGCTTTCTGGATGCCTACCTACTCGTAGGTAGGTAGCCGTGGCCAGTCCAGTGGCCGTCAACTTGGAGCCCGTCTCATGGCCCCTTTGACAGGCGACCTGCATGATTAGGTAGGTACATGGTGGTGCTGGCATGTTGGGGAATGTGGCAACACGTGCGTACTGTAGACCTCGACTGCCATGACCAATGCTTGCTTGTCTCTGCCTAGGCATTTACACTTGACCACCATGACCAACCTCGGCCTCACGAGGTTCGACAGCTTCTCAAGCATGAGAAATCCCTTTCTTCCCCAGTGGATAGGCCCAAACCATGTGCATCTGCGGCCGCCAGTCAGCACGAGTCTCCAAAAGTCTAGTGTACTCCCACTTCCGTACGAGCCAAGCAACCACTAGTATGCAGAATAACAAATGGGAAGGGAAACTGGGGGGCTTGCTTGTGTTACCCTACACTGTATCCGTATATGCTGTAGGTACTATCCTAGATACCTTGGTAGGGCTTCGGCGAAATGCGAATACCCTCTCAACAACCAAGCCCGGGAACCTCCTGGTGTGTGCTGACACCATTGCCCGTCACCCCTTCCAACAGTTTCATTCCCAACGCTCAACAATGCTGTACTCATTTGCGCCCATATACTACCTAGCTTGACCTGTGTAGTAGATGCTGTTTACTGACCTACCTAGATATGGAAGCATACAACAGCAAGGTCCGCCCCAGGCGGGCTTTGGCACGCTCGGCCGGCATAGAGACAGACGATGATTCCGGGCCATTCGCTCTAATTCCAGCTGGCGGCTCATCCTCCCGATGAAGAAGCCGAATCCACACTGAGATAGAAAGTGTCACCCTTTTAAATTACGTCCTGCAAGCCTTTGACTCGAACACGATCAGAGCCACCACCGCAACCCACTCTCGCAGCAACGCCAACAAGCACCCAGCATGGATTACTGATACCTATAACTATGTATAGCCTCCTTCCGTCTTGATGATCCTCCCATCGACCTCGCCTATCTTATCTACCCTTCACAGTACGGCAGCATTCCAACTGCTGGGGCTGGGATCCGCTCACGTGCAACCCCGATAAATAAATAAAACCCTTCGTTGCTGACACATGCGGCGGGGTTGGACCGACAGCCAAGGCCTGAGCAGGGAAAGAGCGAAAAGAAGCTCCTCGGGGCACCACTTTCTACTGCTGTGATCCCAACGTCCCCACTGTCTCCAACTGTCTCCCCGATGATCCCTGTGTTTGTGCTTACCTACGGAGTACCTACCGTCCCGCTTCTCCAAAGTCGCCCGATGTTATGGATTTCCGTCTGCAATACGGATAGAGTTTGGTTCATCGCACTATCCAACCGACCATCGGTCGCCCGAACTCCCTTCCCCTTGCTCCCTTCCCATCATGTTTTTACATAAACTACCTTCGGACAGTGGCTTGCGCTTTTGCGCCCCACCGGCACCTGAGGCTATTCCCACGTTGCCCGACACTGCCAGCTCATGTCACGCTGACGCCTATTCATCCTCCCAAATCCTGCGGCCGAGTCAGATTCCTCCCCCATGCGCGGCTCACGGCCTGCATAAACGTTCCTTGGACATTGGGAAGGACCTGTGGTCACAATGAGCCACAATGAGCCACCCGACGACGAGCTGGACCGGACGAACGATTCGGAAACATCTCAGCTCTCGTTCCAGACCCATCTCTGAAGCAGACGAAAAACCAAAAAACAGCCAACAATGATGATGACAGTCGGTGTGGCGTCCACACAAAAAGCAAGGAAACCCTGGAGACCAAGTGGTCAAGCCCGGCGGCTCAGGGCGAGATTTGGACCACACCACGGTAGGAGCTCGTCGTCTGCCAGTAGCCGGTCAAAGAGCGATTTATAGCAACGCTACGTTCATCCCAATCTTACGGTGCCTCTCCCTGCGGGCCGAGCGTGCAGACGGTCCCGATCAGAATCCCGCCGCCGCAGGGGAAACGTCTGCTGGGTAGTCGGAAACCCAGTCGCTCCCCCAACCAGCATACCAACGAACCCAGCCAAGAGGTTGGTGGGCCTGGAGCAAGGAGAGAGCGAGAGAGAGAGAGAGAGAGAGAGAGAGAAAGAAAGAAAGGAAGGAAAAAAGAAAGGAAGAAAGTGAGGTCGGACATGGCAAGTCAGGCGGCTGGACAGCTTGTCAGAACAATCTCCAATGCCAGCCGTTCTCTCCCTCTGTCTGCAGCACGCACGTGTCCCGGATCACCACCAGATGTCGGAAACCACCTCTTCCAGGCGTCGAGCCAGTCTCTCTCTGCCGCCATTGTGGTACTAGAGCCTAGCGGCACCTACGTTGGTCTAACGGCTTACACTTTTGGGGCTAAGACAGCACCGCTCGGCACTCCTTGACTCCCTCGTACCAAGGGGCCGTGGGTTTAGCCTCATCCTTTCGCAGGCAGGAACTGTCGCACCTTGTAAAGATGCAATCTGGGCAGCGGTACGGTGTAGGAGCACCCAACCAGAGGCCGGCCATCGCAATTCCAGAATGGACTTCCCCCATCGGACTCTGACCCCCCTGCCCTGTGTGTCTCCCCCTTGCCGACCAATCGTACGCCGCCAACGGCCGGGCCGCTCGATCTCACTGCCGTTGCACAGCTCTCAAAATATACTCGTCGTCACCAGTGTCACAAGATTGAAACGCCCTCTCTGCAAGCCCCGAGCGTACACCAGCATGATATGCCCCAAGAGCCGCAGCACAGAGACGCCAGAGGGCGCTTGAGTCCACCTAGCCCTGGAACCAGCCTCGAAGGAACAGGAGTGCGCACCTCCGACGTCTTGTCGGTACGGCATTGATGGTATTAGATAAAGTTATGTCGCAGCTGTCCCTCCTTCTTTCGAGACGAACTGTTGTCCTGCTTCCCGTCGTTCCAGAGTTGCTGACAGGCACCCAACCGAAACCCCCCCTGCCTCTCTCTCGCCCGCTGTGAGTAGCCATCATGCAGAGACTGTGTGGTATGCGCCCCGAAGGGCTGGTGAGTCTCCCCCGGTTCCCTCCCACTGGCCTTGACCAGCGTGTCGTGATGTTCCGGCTAACGCGCCTACCTAGACGACCCATTCGAGGTTCAGCCCTCTGCCGTCAACGTGTTTCTTCGACACAATCGTCATCCCCTTGCCGGCGTGGATTCGTCTCGTCGTCACCTTTGCCTTGTTCCATTTCGTCGTCCGGGTCCTCATTGTCGACAAGATTAAGCGATATGCTGTCAAGAAGGAATGGCAGAGGCATGCCCAGCTGTCGTTCTACTACTTCTCGATTCTTGTTGTCTTCCTCATGGAGATTCTCGAGATGGCACGGCTGGTGGAGCTCCGCTTCGCCATCGGGCTGATTCCCTTTGCGTTTGCTGGCTGCGGTTTATGCGCAGTCATGCAGGCCACCCGCGGTGCCAAGGGCCGGATACGCAACTGGCAGCCGGCCAACGTGATTTTCTGGATCATGAGCGTCGCCGTCACCATCATCAAGATCCTTACAATCCAGCGGTCCAGCATGCACAGCCCCGAGTTCAGGCGGATGGGTTCTGTATACCCTACGACCCATCAAGTACAGGACTTGGCCGTCATGGCTGGATTCTACTTCCTTCTGTTCGTGAACGAGCTCGCACTCATGTTCCAGAAGACCTGGGAAGAGACCGTCGACGGCGAGAACATGAAGAAGCTGCGTCTCACCCGGTCGATCAGCGACCAGGCCCGGTACGACCTTAGCCGTGCTATCGAGGAGGGCTACTACCCGTCTGGCGTCACGTATCTCACGCTCAGACTGGAGGGCGAGTCCGCCAGCGAAAAGGCCGTCAGCAAGGATGACATACTAAAGAAAACCGCCAGCATGGACGCCTCCGTTGCGGGATCCTCGTCCAGCGAGAAGACGGCCGGCAAGAGGACGTTGGAAGAAGACTCGATCGAGCCCGTTCCCACCATCCCGCCTACCTTCCGGCACAACAGCGAGCGCTGGTCCTCCGCCATGACGCTCAGGGACGCCGGCGGCGACGACAACATGAACGAAAAGGTTGGCGGCAAGGACAATAAGAAGCGCGGCAGCGAGAGATGGTCTTCCGCCATGACGATCAAGGAATCCACACAACGTGAAGGCCACGACAAGCGCGTCTCGAGCTTCGCCACCCCCATGGTTGCGGATATCGACGAGATCACGCCTCTAGAGCACTCAGCGTCGACTTCATCATCCCGCTACGAAGATGAGCATATCGCCCAGAAGAACATGCTTCTTGACAGCCCGTTCCCCCTGAAGGAGCCTGCCGAGAGGCGGTCCTTCCTGCTCAAGCCTTCGCGTCCCAACACGGAACGGTGGTCCAATGCGATGACCCTCCGCGGCGAGCCATCATCGGCGAGCCAGGAACACTCCCCCAAAGATTACGATACCGCCAAGGAGGCCCCTTCTCCTCCCGGCGCGCCTCCTGCGCCCGCGACTGCACCGTCGACGCCGGAGCGCAAGGCCTCTCACAGCGAAAGAAACATGATGAGGCGGTACTCTGACGCGTCGACGAGGTCCATCAGGCGATTCTCTGCGCGCAGCGACCTCCGCGAGGCCGCGGCCACCGCGGCGGCGTTCGTCGAAGGCGACCCGCCGGTTCCGTCGCCGCTCCCGTCCCCGACGGAGTCGCAGCCGCTGCAGCCGGAACAATATGACAACAACCAAACGCATCCATGAGGCAGAGCGCTGAGACAACTCTGAGCCGTTTAGTTGGAGCTGTCTACGATGTCCTTCGTCACGTCGCAAACAAAATCATTCACCATTTCACAACAGGCTACGAGATGGTTCGTTTAGTGTATAATGCCGCCCGGAAACGTTGGAAGCCAAACAATGTCCGGGAGGGGGAGTCCGGTTGGGAATATGGCGCGCAGGGCGTTTGTCTACTCCTTCCGCCGCGCCCATTCGCAAGGAGAATCCCCATGTTGTTTTAGTTCCCTTACCCTTCTGGGGTTAGACCGGGACTTAATGAGACAGAAGCGTCTTCAATTTCTTTTCTTTTTTTACATGTTGCAACATAGACCGCATAGGGAAGAAGTCAAAGAATGGAAGGGATTTGCATGAAATCAAATTGTCTGCGCCCCTTAATTGTGATGTGCCCAGGCTGTGCGGCGCTACGGACGCCAGCCAACATTCCCCCCCCCCCCCCCCCCCCCCCGGCGACGCCATTCTTGGCGCGGGAGGACGGGAGAGGAGGCGAGGAAAAGGTAAGCGCTGCTGGCCGGCCGTTCTGGGACAAGCCCTTCGTCCTTTCGATCGACGCCCAACCATACACGAAACGCTACAGTTCCACGTGCGGATGGGGGTTTTCACCATGGTTCTTGAACAAGAGAGAGACCTATGACGCGACGAAAGGTGGTGGCGCCATCGAGAAGAAAGATGGAAAGCTACGCCGGGAAGCAAGTGAGTGACACTTCGGGAACAGCCCCTAGTTGAAGACCGATTGGTTGTCGGCAGCCATGGTCGAGTCATCCATCTCCCCCTGATGCAATGCTGCATGGTCGGTCGCCCATCGGCACTCTATTACTGCAGGCACCGGACGTCCCGACGAACCTCAGGACGTGTCCTGCGATAACCCCGAGAGGAAGGGGGTGTCGACACGGCTGGCGGACGTCCCCCGTGATGACGTGCGCGAGTGTCGAGAAATCGGGGGTTTCCTGGCTCCTCTGTTGCCGGCCATGCAGTGTATGTAGCGTGTATTCGGGCCGTCAACACGAAACGTCCTTGGGGATCGACTCACATCAGAGGTGCTTCTTTCTTCTTTTCTTTTCCGTTACTTGGGCTTGTCCGAGGCGCATTGCTCGCTAGCGCCCCGTCCCCATCGCGTGAAACCTGTCGAGGCTAACGGCGCCGTTCCCGGCTATGTATTTAGGTAGAGCACTAGGCTGACCCTGACCTGCCGCATGGTAATTAGGTAGTCCGGAGCTCATCTCAGCAACAAACCTAGGAAGTGGCAACAATGCTGCTTCTGTGGCTCATACTTATACGCAACACTGCCTAGACGTCTCTCGGTGGTGAGATACGCGTCCTTGTGAGCGTAAAATTAGAATACTCGGCGTGTTGCGTAATTTGTTATGTAGTGTGACGCCGCTGCCACAGCCCGCGTCTTCCCCGGGCCGCGGCGCTCCAAGCCTATAGACCAACTGAGAACCATACCCCCCAGGACACCACCCAAGAGGATACGTTGATGACAAAATCGGGAAAGCAGGCAACGGCAGTGTTCGGCCCGTGTCCGAACATCACCGGCTTCGTTGAAGCGTCTTGGAATCACAGCAGTAGGTACACTTGCTGACCGTTATCGAACATGGAATAAAGCGTTGTGATCAGAGAGTCACCTGCTGCATGCTATCAGATCAACAGGCATGTCTGTGTAGTGCTGAGGAAACCCAGTACGGTCTGCTTGAACTCTCAGAAGAAGCCACATTGACACTGTAGTTACAAATACTGCCTGCCATTCTGCTTCAAGGACGTCGTACTCGTAACGTTCAGTTTGCCGTTTCTTCCTTTCAGTTCAATCTGTGGGACGGTTTCACTCCAATGATGCCTTTCTATACAAAGACACAATCACACAAGACTGCTGCACATATCCCATACAACCACGGACTAATAAGGGTGTCTTTCTGGCCGATTCCCTCGTCCCATTCCTATTAACCCCTCCTGGAAACCAGCAGGGTCGTCTAGGCAGTATGAAAGACGCCTCACCTAGAAATCGACGGCTAGCTAACTTGATATCAGCAATAGCTGTGTCGGCCATATCGTTGTACGCGGCCTCCACAACCGTGTCTCGTTCAGTTTCCCAAAGCTCTCGAGGCGAAAAGGCAATAAATTCCTGCATGCACGGTGGTCAGCCGGTCCGGGAATCGTGATGCCTTGTGTTCAGCCGCATGCTCCCTATCCCAACATACAACCCCGCCCACCACCATCGTATGACCCTTGTTGCGGCGTCTTGCCAAGTTCGTATCATTTTAGCTGTTCCGTCGGGAATGAACGTGCGAGAGCGTGTCTCACGGGTCCGTTCTTAGACGATCAGCACAGTCCGAGAAGTTGGGAAACGCCGACGCTATTGGGTCAGACATTCTTTGTATAAATGTGAGACCCGCGTGTGTGACGATCGTAACGTCGTCGTCCAGAAGCCGATCTAGGCCTTCCCGACTACGAAGGAGCTGAGGCATCCAATTTTCGATATTACATTACTCCTCTTCTCATTTTGATTTTCTGGTTCAACTTGCCTTGACATGAGAAGCCTCGGTGCCGATAGTACCAACACCACTGCCAGGCACTGTTGAACTCAAGTACGTTTTCAAGGACACATAGCATCCGTTTCTCTGGCATTCTGGACCATAACTGATGTCATATCTGAGACGGTCTCGTCTTCTGGCTGGTTGGCTGCCTTTCTTCAAAGGTTGGGGGCTGGCGTTCCAAGGAGGACGTCACGCTACTAGCGAACCCGCTACAGGAAACATGATTGTGGCGCACACAGTTGGGAAACGGATCCGTGTGTGAAAGCGCCTTCGTTGTTCCATAATCATACTCGAAGCGCAAAACTATCTCTAGCAGAGTGCCAAGGTTGAAAAGGTGGTTGTAGTCGTGAGCACGTTGGTTCTATATGCCATAACCAATGAAGAGGAAATCAATGATCAGAGGAGAAGTCTGTTAAAGCCGAGGAACCGCGCTACACCGGATCTCTGACCAAGCCATCGGATGTGAAGACATGGGCTCCTATGTCCCCTCGATGGTTGCTTGTATATCGCCAGCCGGCGGCATTGCTTGCTCCAAACTGTCTGCGGTGGCTAGCTACTCAGGCACAAGTCCCAACATCCAACAGGTTATGCGCTCATGTTTCCCAAGAAAAGGACTTTTCCGTATAGATAGTGATCAGATTTGATGCGCATCCTTACGACACAGGGTCGTGCCACGCCGACGTGCAGATAAGTACCCTTCGCCAGCAAGTTCTACAAGTGACTGAGATGAGATTGGCCGGCCACGGCTGATTTCTAGGCAGGCAAGCCTTGAGAAAGAGAGTGTTAGGGCCCCTCGATGTATGGGACCAGGGCCTTGCCGGGATGTTGACTTGGATTGGATGTTGTCATTCACCGAAGAAAATGAAATATCCCCGGGAAATGAAGGAAAATCAAAGAACCCTTCCAAGCACCAGTACGGCGTAGCTGCATGGTTCTCGGGTACGGGTCATCTGGAAAGGCATGAGCAAGCCTAACAATAACTGGCCGAAGCAGCCAAATACAGACGAAGCGATGTCAACCCCCCTCGGCGGCTGATGCGGGCGCTTCTTACCCCGGCCGGCGACTTACACGATGCTTGGCAGTCTTCTCGCCTGGCCGAAGTCATATGCAGGAACGTGTCTCTACCCCTCAAAGAAATCCACAGAGAAGTGCAAGCTTCCTTGGATAGGGCTTCGTAAATATACACCCATGTCGGCTCACGGAGTGCGCGCTGTCTTGACGCCAAGGTCCCTCTGGCCATCTCGGTCGCCGTACGCGCAGGACTGGATAGAAGGGCCGTCAGCCGCCACGGAAACATCGACCATTGCCCACCCAGGCAGTCCTTACGGAGAGACCAGGGTGCGGTTGGCGGCTTGCACCATGCCTCCCCCCTCCTTGGATGATCAGTCGGCTGTACCTGCAGAAAGCGCCGTGGGCCGAATAGGCTGAACCCGCGGGATTGTGGCGTGTTCTCGAATCTCAGACTTTCGTATCTGGCATACTGCGAAAAGGGGGGGGGGAAACACCCGCTGCTCGGTGGCTGGAATTCGACGAGCTTTCCCACCCTCGCCCGATGAGCTCACGGGTCGACTCCGAGTCTCGATCCCGCGTGAGTCACCTAAAAGAACTTGGTCACATCTGCAGGCCCTCGTGGCACGATTTCTGCTACGGCTTCGACTCGCTCAGCCTAAATGATCTCTTTGGGAACCGTCGTTCGTGCTGGCGGCGGACGGACGTCGTTGGAGCAAGCTTAGCACCACCCCTGGCGGAAGATGGAGCAGACAGCATGCCCTGGCCCATGTAGGCCCGTTTATGAGCCAGATGATTGGCGCGTGTGAAAGCACTGGCCTGTCCTCGGCCCGGGTACATGCCTTCTCTTGGTCATTCGTCTTGGTGCACCCCCGTCCGGGGACCGTCGGATGGCCTCTCCCTCCCCCTGTCTTTCCCTGCGCTCCCCTCACCCTTGACCTTTTCAGAGCTGTGCCCTATCGATGCAGCTGACACGAACATAATTTCCCTCACCAGCTGCGGAAACCAGTCGAGCATACTCATCGGCGGTCTTATTGATGAAATGTCTGATTGACATGGTATATGCTACGTCGCCATGCTCCGGCTTTGAGTGCGCCATCCGGTCTCATTCGAGCACTCAAGAAGGAACCCCTGGACAGTACAAGAAACCGACAATTATTAGGCGTTAGACGACTAAGGATATAGAACAGATGCAAAAGGGTTCGATGCCAACAGAGGAAACTGTTGAGGTGCGGACTTGGTCTACGCCGCATGTTCCCTGCATGGAAAACCTACGCTCCTCGTATGAGGTGCCACGCCCACAACCCGGCCTCCTTTTCTTGTCCTTGAGCTTGGCCCCGTTACAGACGGCATTTACAAGACCATGATAGCGGCACCAACGCAGCCACTGGCAATTAAGTATGCGCCAACGGCGAACCCTCCGAAGCTGAACACGGGCTGGTAGGGACTGCCAGCAGCAGCGTTGCCAGAAGAGCTCGAGCTAGGTTTGGCCGTGGAAGAGGCCGGGTGTGCGACAGAGGCGAGGGACTTCTTGCAGGTGTCATCAGCGGAGGGGCTAACTACTTCGCCCTGGCCGTCGTGGTCGCAGGCAGCGCGGGCGGACTTCTGAGCCTTGTAGTAGTCGTTCATAACATAGGCGAGCTTCTGCTCATCGGAGCACATGGAAAAGGCTCCGTAGACGCCGGTGGAGGGCTCTGTGTTGATGCCTTCGCAGAAGTCTGCCGAAGCGCCGCAGACGAAGCCGAAAATATCGCCAATAGCCTTAGCCTCCAGGTCTGACTTGGGAACACAGGAAAGACTCTTCACCATGCACTCGCAGAGATCCTTATCAGGAGTAGGAGGCAGTGTGTCCCCGTGAACCTCCCAGTTAGAGGCGGTGCTGGGGCACTCGGCGGGGGAATTACTTGGTTCGTAGGAATCCATCTGGATGGCAGTGGGGTTGGCGGCCAGAACACGAGAGGCAAGCTGATCGTAATTCTTCATCGTCTTCGCCTGCCCGTTCTTGATTTCAACGAGACCTGGGAACGCATCAGTATAGGGTTCAGGGGCACCAGCGCACACTGGGAGACATACCGTAATCGTTAGCCTCCTGGTGGAACATATATACGATGCCACCGGAGAAGACGTCAGTCATCTCCTTTTCGTACAGAGCAGTGGTTTCCTGGAAGATGCGACTATTACCCCCGTCTGGCTTGTTGCAGCCATACTCGGCAAAGAAAACAGGAACAGAGTAATTCTTGAAAAAATCAATCTGCTTGTCGAAGCCAGCGCCCACAAGCGTATTCTCGCCACACCACGAGTAAATATTGTATCCCCAGAAATCTATAGCGGCGGCCTGGTCGCCGCAGTTGAAGTAATGGGCGGAATTAACGCGGATGTCCTTATCATCGTTGGCGGCGTAACCGACACCCATCCAGCGATACCCCTTATCTTTGATGTGCTTCTTAGCGTCACGGACAGCGGCCTTCACAAAGGCGGAGGCTTCCGTGTTGCTCTTGTCGTTCGAAACCTCGTTGCCGGCAAAGAAGCCGATAGTATTATCAAACTTTGCGAGAGCGTCGATGACAGAGGTGTAGCGATCGTATAGTTCGGTGTTCCATTGAGGGGTTTCTCGGTTGACAATTTGGGCTCACCCAAATCGGACACAACATAGATACCGGCGTCGCTGAGCAGCCCCATACACGCGCTATGGTCGTTCCTGGGATCTCGCCTGTGACGGATTCTCCACCGGCGGCGGCGGTATCCTGTTGGTAGGCGATACCTTTCATGAAGAACTGGGTTCCATTCGTGTAAAAGAATTTCGTACCCTACAGCATTGTTAGGAATCCCAAAAAGTGCGGCAGGGCCAGAAGGTTATCAGGGGCTGACCGCGTTGGCGACATACCTTCATGACAATGGGGTCGAGGGCGCTGACATTGTGAGCGAGCACAAGGGCCGACAAGACGACAACAGAAAGCTTTCCCATCGCGAAGCTTGATTTCCCGATGCTCGAGACAAGTTGGGCCTTTCAAGTTGCAGAAGCTGCCAAGTCTGTTGCCACGGCTAAGGGGAACGGTGCCTGATATGTGTGCTGCTCTTGACGTTCAACTCTCTGCGATGTGGGTTTGGCAGACGTTGCTCCTCTCGGTGGACGGGTATTACAACAAAATAGAGAAGAAGAAAGGGAGCGGGAAATCAGTGGAAGCACGATAAGAGAGGCGAGATAACAGGTGCGGTGAACAAGTTGCCAAGGATGACTGCAGCCTAATTAAAAAGATACCAGTGCAGAATCGCGCCAAATCCGGATACGAATATTGTTGGAAGCAGTTGGCGACACGAATGGGCGGGTTGAGGCACAGCATCTAAATGCGGACGAATGGCGAGGCCTCGAGTTCACGGTTGGTGATGGAAGAAGTTTGGTGAGTAGGCAAGGTATAGAGACATGGGAAATGATGCAGGGGTCGCTTCATATTATCCCGCTCATCCCGACTGGGCAAATGTATTCTGCTAGCCTCTCTTTTCCTTGCGACCCCAGCCCTTCTCCTTCCAAATTGAGCTTAACTATGCTTGCCCGTCACGACTGTGCCGCTGACACACCGCCAGCAGGTACCAGGGGTTGCCAGTCTCCATCGTGAGGAGGATGGATGTTTGGGATACTGAGAATGTTCGCTTTCTACATACCTAGGCAAGAGCCAATAGTGATATAACGTCTTGCCGGACGTCTCAAGCTCATCTTGTTTAAAGGTCGTAAGGGAGGATACTAGACCCAAACACTCCTCGTCATTTATCCAATAAGTATATTTTTTAGTCAGACTATCACGGCAAAAGAGGTTACTAAAACGTATAACGTATAGCGTGAGCTTAAAGCCACAGCGTAAACGACACCCAACTCGGATGTGTCGTGGCTTCGTAGAGGGATTCGTTATTCAAGCAACGACAAATTCGACGAGGAGAGCACTAATACGGGTTTCTAATTCGTAAGGCCTTACTTGCTTAGAGGGAAGACAGGAGTGAACCCAATTAAGGTAACTCTAGTTTTCGGTCAGTTGATCAGATGCTGGAGTATCTGATGATACATACCTCTGATTTACCCGGCAGTCTTGCTGTACAAATAGTCTCGCATGAAACTTTTGTCCCATAAAACCTTTCCCTCGTGATCCATATCCTTTTCCGAATCTCGACATAATGTGCAATACCTCCGGTCAGTGCCCGGCGAAACGTCCGGGATTTGCCCCACCCGTGATGCAGCCCGGTATCCCGCCCTTCCGAAGCCGAACTACAACTACCGGGGCCGATCCCGGGGAGAGCGGCACACGAAATCCTGCACGGGTGTTTCGGGTATAGCTTTTCGAGGAGAAAAAAAGATGTGCTAAAAGACGAGACCTGAGGGCAGTTGATGTTTTAATGATGAGGATCGTTTGCGAGTGGCCGACAGTCGTGCCGCCACCGTCGAAAAGAGTTAGAAACGAGGACCAGAATATAGGGGACAAACTAGCTGGTGCAGTTGGCCGAGGGTGGAAATGAGGCATGGGGTTCTGAGCCGAGTCGCGGGGTGCTAGGTAGTGCAGGTAAAAGTTAAAACCGAGCTGGTGCAACGCCTTAGAAGGTCCAAAACCACACCGAGCACTACTGACACACGTGAACCGGTTTTCGGGGGAGAAGACATGCGATCCTGTCATTCTTAAGCTGGGCGGACGCCTCAAGTGACCAGCGCTGAACCACAGCGCCTGCTACTGCTATCTTCGCGCTCTAGTTTCCGGGTGGGACCTTTGCCGGCGAGCTTGTTTGATTCCCCATGGATCGTGGGGGCGCGTAAGGGCTTGCCTCCATGTAGCTTACAATCTCCGCCTGGCCTCTTGTAGAACACGCCCTCAAACACGCACCAAGACCTACTGCCAAGCTCGAGATGCTTTCGTCCCCCATTACGCATTCGAAGCCGACGACTCGTGTCGGGTTGACACGGCCAAAGTCACACAGAAGATACAGCGACCAAGTGCCCAGGCAACATGCAGAGCACAAGTATTCATTGAATAGTACTATGCTTGTCATGGCCTCATAGCGAATCCATTCCGCAAAGAGAGAGAGAGAGAGATAGAGAAAGAGAAAGAGAACAGAGTCAGCTAGACCGCAAAAAGCCCCAACGCATAACGGGGCTCAGGAACCACCCAGACGCCATGCTTGGAAGCGCTCGAAAACACAACCCGCAACCAAATCACACATACCATACGTTACATGCTTCTCGAAATCCCGCCCCTGCCAGCCACATCATCCCGCTCTATCTATGAAATTGAGAACTCCCTTTCGACAGTCCAGAATGTCAGTGCCTGCCATGTACATACCCTCTAACCACCTTTTGGAGTGTGCAACGGCCCCTTCTGTCACAGACACCTCTTCACCTCGCCGACCGGCTATCCTTCCGGCGGAAGAAAACCATGTACGGGACCTCGCCGCCACTTTTAAAGACCTTTTCACTGTAATCAGTGGAGCGCCCCGTCCCGTCGATCCTGATGCTGGTCACTTGGGAGTCGTTGATCTTGTACCAGGCGGTGGGGTCAGGGTTGTGTGTGTCTCGGGCATAGGTGTAGTAATGGCCAGAATTGATGTTCGGCCCTGAGTGGATGATGACTGCGTAACACTCGTAGTCAAACGGGAGCTCAAACTTGTCATCCGGTGCAGGTCCTGCGGTTCGCTCTTCTGCTGGGATAAAGAACTGGTCGACGTTGAAGTTGTTGAAGTCCCAGGTGACCCTGCTCAGATCCTTCTTCACCGTTCCGTGATTATCGACCGTGAACCGCTTCAAGCATAGACAAAAGAGTTCCGGCATTCGCGCCAGCCTAGCTTGTTTCCTGCCGAGCCCCTTTGTGTTGCAGCTGTCGCATTGGTAGTCGGAGATGT
Source organism: Colletotrichum cereale (assembly GCA_034509685.1). Lineage (NCBI taxonomy): Eukaryota > Fungi > Ascomycota > Sordariomycetes > Glomerellales > Glomerellaceae > Colletotrichum > Colletotrichum cereale. Next base: position 60,685 of record JASUDE010000059.1, on the reverse strand, counting down.
TCTCAGGCTCAAGGTGAGCCCTGAGGCAGTCCTCGAGTGTACGCGTCTCCCGGTTGACAGGTATCGATAGGAAGTCAAAGGTGTCCCAGGTGTATGTGCGGTTCTTGCACTGTGCACATACGACAGTCGAGAGTTCTATGCCGCGCCAGTATTTATCGACAATGGATGCGTTCTTCTTTTGATACTGCGCCCACCACTCGTAAGCGCCCTGAAGCATTGACTTGCCACCCATTGACGGCGCAGGTGTTTCAGGGCTGCTGCGGTCGCGTCGTACGTTTGTCTCGTCATGAAGATACGCCATGAGCCATGAAATAAACTCATGAGCATCCTGTTGGCGACCGCCACCAAACTCATCGCCCCTGTCCTTGTGGCGGCTCTTCTCACACACTGATCGAGAGTAGTCCTAGTAATGATCAGCAACTGCATGCAACTGGCAAGGGATGGAAAGACTGACCATGAGCGTCTGCGCCTTCATGACATCAAACTTGCCAGAGTCCAACCAATGGAATAGATTGGACAAGATCCGGGACATCAACTGAGGGTGATCGGTCTTCTCGTCGGCCTTCTTTGGCACCTTGTACATGTTTTGCCATTCAAATGTGGCCAAGTCCTTTCCGAACCCGGGGGACATTCGGAGAGCTTGTATAGAGCTGTTCGCATAGCACCATACGCCTGGGTTGTTTAGACCTGTGATCCGCAAACCGTCCTTGCCGATATTCGTGACCGAAGGAGAGTCTGGCCGGGCCAAAGGACCCTGCTTCGCGTTGCGGGACTGGGCAGAGAAGGCAATGGCACCAGGCCCCTCATGATCATCCTGGGTCTGTGACAGGCCGCTGTAGCTTGGACGCGGAACAGCCGGGGCGGGCCGAGTAGGTGGTGACGGCAGGTCCGAGTAGAGGTCGACCTGGTTTTGAGGATAGCCGTAAGCCGACTGCTCGGAGCTGATAGGTGATTGCATGGATTCTTGTTCGGTCGATACCGCAGGGAACCTGCGCAGGAACTCCTCCGTACTGCGCACGTGCATAAAGCCGGGAGACCGCGCAGTCTCCAGCTCGGCATTCTGCAGTGTCTCCTCCCAGAGCTTGACTTCTTCGGGCCTCAGCGGCGTGACCTTATACTTCCTGGTCGGCTTAGAGATTGAGATGGTTGGCTTCAGGGAAGAACGAGCCATAGGCGCTCGCACGGTGCCTGCAGTCTGCGAGGTCGCGAGGGCGCCCCTACCCATCAAATCAGTCCAAGCATCCAAACCACCCTGAAGCAGCTTGGGGGAGTGCTTCAGCTCTTTTCCGTAGTTGAAGTATGTCAAGGCGCGTTGCAGGGATAGCAAGGCGGCGGCGTCCATGTCGGGTGAAATGTACCGGGGAATGGAATCCGAGTCCTGGTCGTGAAAAACCACGAGGTCGAAGGCATCTCTCCTTTCGAAGTGGTGGTACTCCTGGGGAGGCGAGAGAACCATGCTCTCGGCTATTTGCTCCGATGAAATGTTCTCACGCAGAAGAATGCTGGGCTCAATGCAGATGACGGCCTGTGATAGGATGTGGCCCTCGTCAAAATCATCCCGGCTCCGGACGTCGATGATCAAGACTTGCAGGGCCGCCGAACCCCTTTTTATGTAACTCATTAGGTCTTCAGCCGTAATCGAGTCGCCTTCGGGTATCGTAATACTGGGGGCCCTGGAAGTATTCTGAGCAGCATTGGAGGTCGAGTGAGAGGAAATGAGGTATTCGGAAGACTTGTTGTTACTGTTGTTGGCAAGAACAGTGTTGATGGCAGTGGAAGAGCCGGTCCTGCTGAACAAACCTCGTGGCGTACTTGACGGTAGTGAAGCTGCTTCATTGGACACGGTCCCTCTAGCTGGGCTGTAGATGGCATCTGGCATCTTGGGCAGATCCGGCAGCCTAGTCACCACGCCCACTCTCGGTTTCTCGGGCGCCTCCGGCATCGCTCTAGGCCCTACCGGTCTGGGAGGCATAATGGGGTGCGTTCGTATGCGTGGGTCCTGGCCCGGTAGTGCAACAGGGCCTCGCAGGTTGGCGAAACGGGCTGCCAAGTCCTCAGCGGCCTTGCTCTTGGGAAGCACAGGGCCTCCAGTGCCAGACCGTAAGGCGTTTCCATGCAGTGACACGGGCTTTGGTTGGACAGCCGGCTTTGCCTTTGCTCCCGGCGACCCGTTGACTTGCGTACCGGCCTCGGCTCGGGTTGGACTCGTTATCGGCGGGCTTCGGGGCGTCTGCGGTCGAATGACGTCTCCGTTACTGATGGAAGACGGTCTCGATGACGCGGGCCTGACGCCGGTCCTATGGTTATCGGCGATGATGTCGGCCTTGATCTTTTCAAAATTCCCATGCTGAGAGTCGATCTTCCTCATCAGAGCGGTATATATGCGATTCAAGTCACCGCGGCCGCCCTTAACGGAGACGGACTCGGTGTGCATAGGTACGTATTTGACTGCGATCAAGGAGGCCTTGATATACTCCTTGAAGGCCATGTCGGGTCGACCGAAGTCGCGGTAGGTCTCGGCTTGTCGCATGGCGTTGTCGCCCATCTCGAGGATCTTACGTAAGGGGAGGTTCATGTCGATGTTGGGAACAGTAGAGGTGAGGTCGTCTATGTGTGGCAGCGGAGGCCTGCCGCCACGGCCGGCAGGAGCTCCATCTCTGTCCATGGCGAAGGAGTGAAGTCCGGAGCCGCTGGATAAGGCCGGACCGCCGCCGCCGCCACCAAGGACGGTTCTGGTGGCCGAGGAGGCCGTGGAACTCATGTGTAGGAGAAAGGGCGTGTCGAAGTTTGGTATGGAGCTTGGATCATGTCGCTGCAAGCTGGGTGAGTCGTGAACGGCAAAGGCGCGCGGTAGCTAGTGATGTCGGGGAAATGGAGTATTCGGAATCGTCGCGGTATGTGGGACGAGAGGCGGACGCAACGACAGTCGGCGGCGGGTTCGTCATGAGTGGCAGACAAGGGAACCGGCTACTCTTGTAGGGTGTCGAGAGGGAGCAACAGGTTCGTTATGTCGGTGCTGCAGGGCGGGTTGGAGCGGACATGTTTTCTTTGAATCGAGTCGAGGGTCGAAAAAAGGGCGTCGTGTAGAATGGGCAAACGGGAAGAATGGCCTTCTTTGACAACGGACGAGAGGCGGGTGGATTGCTACGAATGCAGCATGTACTGTACAGCACAGCGGTCCTGTGAAAGACAGATGGCCCGTGGTGGAGGGGACAGCCTCGTCCGCTGGCGCTAACAGTTTCAACAGTGGCAAGACATTGTGGAGAGGAAACGGTACCGTTGGGGTGGGGGTATTTTGGGGGGCCGAGTCGGTATCTTATCCGACAGGGTCCGTACCTCTCAGCTGGGGGATCAGGACGTTAGGTATTTACTCAGGCATCTCACTAGGCACATGGTCACTGCAAGGGACTGTAGCAAGGTGGCAGGGGACCAGACAGCTCCCTAACGCTTCCGGTAGAGTAGCAAGGAAGTCGGGGGACGAAATTGGGCGCCGAAGCAGGTGGGCAGTGCTCCGTGGTCCGCAGCTAATACCGACTGTCTGTCGCTTCACACTCGCGATCGAGACAGGACTACAGGTAAAGGCACTTGCACTGAGTGATCCATGACCTTGACCTCATGCAGCGCCAACCATTATGACTCTATCGATGAATAGCCACTTTCGAGAGCCTTGAGTTTTCTTATTCTCCCAAGACTAGAATCTCTAGCTGAAGCAAAAATACCTTGTTTGAGCTTTGCACAGAGACCCGTGCTGGCTTGAGTAATCAACTATGCTATGGAAAGTCATGTTGCGATATCCGAGAGATTCATTCTGGATCCCAAAGGGTACGTACCTCCCCATACAGGCCTTACTTTAGGCGAGCTGGGCTGGCACCTGGCAGGCACATGCGCCACACGTGGCCCACTTCAATCCTATCCAGCTTCGTCATCTCTGGGGAACCCGTCATTAGGTACCTCAGGTTTCTAGGTTTTCGTACGGATACCTAAGGTGCCCATAGTACCTCATCCATGCCTACATAGTACGTATCCGTACCTAAGGTACTTTACCTTGGTACACGTACGAATACTGCTCGCTTGCCCGCCTTCTGAGTGGCACGAGACGGATGGCAGCAGCCTGCTACACTAAACACTGATCACACAAGGCAGCGACTCTGAACCCACAATCCACACATTTCCAGTTGTCTAACCCCTGCACATTCGTCCTCAGCCCACGTAACCCAGCAAACACTCATTCACTAGTCCGGATATACAGAGCATCTCGCCCGAAGCTGTCCACGTCTAGCCTAGTTCATCCTGAGCCCACGCAGCCGACTGAACCACCTCTTACGCCTGCACCCGCACCCGCACCCAAACCCAACGCCGCACCTACCCTGAGGCTGTTGCATGATCATCTGCGCAACCAACCCGTTGGACACACGCACCCAAACCTTCATCCGTCGCCCCTTCATCTACATTCTCTGCATACGCGCACTCCTCTTGGGTCTCATTTCCTACGCTGACGACACAAGACGACACAAGACGACGACCGACCGACCTTGCGATTGCGATCGAGTACCCGCCCAACTAGATAACCAACTGTCTACCGTCGAGACCCGCCCCTTCGATTTAGCTCCCCGCCAACCCAACGCACCCAGCCTTCCAAGATGATGGGCTGGTGGTCCAGCTCGGCCAACACGGCCTTGGACGAGCAAATTGAGAAAGCGACCAGCAGCAGCTTGTACGACTCCTTGCCATCACTCGCCGTGCCCTCTCTAACACTGTTACAGGGAGGATATCGCTCTGAATCTCGAGATCTCTGATGTCATCAGATCAAAAACTGTCCAGCCCAAGGAGGCCATGCGCTCCCTGAAGAGGCGCATCGGCAACAAGAACCCAAACACCCAGCTGAGCGCTTTGAACGTAAGCCATCATTGCTGCTCGATCGTCCTTGACCAAGCTAACCTGTACCCCAGCTCACAGATACATGTGTCAAGAATGGAGGCACACACTTCCTTGCTGAAATCGCCTCGAGAGAGTTCATGGACAACCTTACCTCACTCCTCCAAGCCGTCGGACCCGCCGCCGTTAATTACGAAGTAAAGCAAAAGATTCTCGAGCTGATACAGTCCTGGGCCGTCGCCACCGAAGGCCGTCACGATTTGGGATACATCGGAGAAGTTTACAAGACGTTGCAGAGAGAAGGCCACCAGTTTCCTCCCAGAATCAGCGTCGCCAGCAGCATGATTGATAGCAGCGCCGTAGGTCATCGTCCATCCCACTCGTTCTGTGGCACCCCCAACTGACCGGTTTCAAAGCCCCCCGAGTGGGTTGATTCAGATGTCTGTATGCGATGCCGAACCCCCTTCACCTTCACGAACCGAAAGCACCACTGCCGGAACTGCGGCAACTGTTTCGATCAGCAATGTTCGGCCAAGTCTTGCCCCCTTCCACACCTCGGTATCATGCAACCTGTCCGTGTCGACGATGGCTGCTATGCGAAGCTCACGGATAAGTCTGCCAAGGGAGGCGCGCCCTCCCCCCTGCCGCAAGACCGATCTCCCACCTATCCTTACAAGACCCGAAGTACATCTGCTATGCAGCCGCGTAACGCTCGCGTTGACGACGCCTTCGATGAGGACCTGAAGAAGGCTCTGGCTATGAGCTTGGAGGAGGTGAAGGGCTACTCTCAGGGATACGTTGCGCCCACCGCCAACGGCCCTTCGGGACCCAAGGTCAACGGCAACTCTGAGCCCCCAGCATCACATGGCGCAGACGAGGAGGACGACGACCTCAAGGCTGCGATTGCCGCCTCGCTGGCTGATATGGAAGAGCAGAAGCAGATGCACGCAACGGCGTTGAAGGAACAGACCTCGAGTGCAGGTCCCAATCCCACACAACAGTTCTCCTTGCCCAAGAACGACTACGAACTCACTCCGGTCGAGGCTGAGAACATCAACCTTTTTGCAACTCTCGTCGACCGCCTACAGACACAACCCCCCGGTACGATCCTGCGTGAGCCCCAGATCCAGGAGCTTTACGACAGTATTGGCACACTGCGGCCGAAGCTCGCTCGTACTTACGGCGAGACCATGAGCAAACACGGTATGTATGGTTCAAATCTTTACACAAGCCGCTGCTAACATTTGTCCAGACACGCTTCTTGACCTTCATGCCAAGCTCTCTACTGTGGTTCGCTACTATGATAGAATGCTGGAGGAGCGCCTCTCCAAGGCATACAGCCAACACACAGTTGGAGGCTACAACCTTCCTACTCCTCGCGGGCCCTCTGGCGCGTACCCTTCTCTTCATGCGAGCGCGCCCAACAGTGCTGGCCCTGCCGAGAACTTCTACACCGGCTCGCAACAAGTAGACTACGGCCACGCACCACCACCCCAAGGATATCATCAACATCCGCAACAAACTCCCCAACCCCTTTACGCGACTTATGACAAGCGCGCCTCCATGGCCGGTCCACCTGGAGGTTCTTACCCTCCCCAGGAGCCCCAACAAACAGATGGCTGGAGGGGCGGAGCCGGTTCCGCCCCCGACGGACAGTATGCGCCGCAGCAGCCGTATGCTCCTAGTGAGCCACCACAACCAGGCCATCAGACGCACTCTGGCCAGCCTGCCGGAACTCCGTCTGCTGACCCTAACGCTTCTTATTACTTCAACCCTCAACAACCCAGCGCGCCCCCCTCTGCCCCACCTGCTGCTGATCCCAATCCATCCCCCTACCCGAATCTTCAGCAGTCAATGCAGTACCGGCAGTCCGGGTCTCACCAGGCAACGCCCGTTCAATCAACTGCTCAGCCGGCGCAGCAACAGGCCCCGCCACAGCAGCAGAATTACTGGCAACCATCAGTTCCGCAGCAATCTGCACCTGCTCAACAGCAGCAATGGCAAGGCCAGTACAACAACAACCACAACGGATATACCCAGGAGTCGTTCCCGTCTGCGCCGCAGAACGCGCCGAAGCAGCCGGCGGTGGAGGAGAGCTTGATTGATCTTTGAAGGAGACTATGGTGGCTTGGAGGTCTACAACATTGGTTCTTGGCGTTTCATGGTCACACGGGGAGCTGAACACAAGCATTATTCGGACTTGAGGATGAGCTGGAAAGTGATGTTTTTTGTTGAAGGATATGCATTCCTTGACCGGTGCTCCTGCTGGGACAAAGATTCAGTGCCTTAAATGTGGACTGATATTGGCAGACTGAATAAAGACTAATATGCTCCCGAAATATGGATTTTCGATATCGTGATGTCCTGTGCCCACCTTCGTGGAACCTGAATGTTGGCGCCCCAGATGACATGAGTGGTGGATTATAAACCGGGAAGGATGGAAGTAGAAGTCAAGAACGATTGTCTGTTCTATTCGTTCCCTACCAGACGTAAAGATGTCACACGAAGCCTCAGGGAGGAAAGCAATCTGTAAGAAATTTACGTCTGCCATGGGTCCTCAATTGTGAATGACTCTCTCTTTGTCAACTGTGGTGGTAGACAAACAATAGAGCGCGCATGTCTATGTCCAGACAAAGGTTTCGAGTCGCCAGGTAGTAGTCTAGGCGCTTGGTCAGCAGCAACAATCGCTGTTGGTTGGCCGAATACCCCGTATACGGTAGCGCTGACTGCTGGGAATCAAGGGAAGCTATTGCGCTGTGTATTGTCGCGAGATGCGCTTTGTTAATACCAACGTCCTACTTGTACGAGCTATGACGATGCGCTCTTTGTAGTTTGCCGACTCAGTACTCGGTCAGGTTTCTGTCGAGTAGAAGATAGGTGGCCAGCAGCGGTGAGAGATTCTCAATCTAGAACGAACAATGGGCTCCCGCCCCTCACTTACTACAATCGTCACTGATCTTACAATGTTTGAGCTCCTCAATCCTCCGACAGGGTCACGTCGTCGGGATGGCCAACGTTGGTTGCAACACTACGTCTTCAACCCTGTTGTGATATTAGTCACTGGTGCACAAGAATCATCGATGAATCTTGCATGGCATTACTGGAAGCTGAAGGAGCTTGGGCGAATCTTCGCCCGAAGAGTCCCTCGTCGAACCTTTCCAGATACGCCTTGCTTCCGTTCATGACGGGGTCTTTGAGTTTCGGCATAGCAGAAGGCAGACGGCTGTAGATCTTTTCCTGCCCTTCTTCGACTTGTATGTATGGTTAAAATTGATGCTAGAGAAGATTTGCTGGGTCAGTCACATCGAACTGATCCCTCTTGCCGTTTATTGGCAGTCGGCTGAGTCACACTGGCCGTGGTCAAAACACCCCGAGCCCGTCAAGCATCACAAAACACCGCCTCTTTCGGCGTGACCATTCTGAAGTGATCCTGTCATCTACAATGACGCCAGCCTGCCTCTTCAGCCATTAACCCCGCTTAGAAATGCACGTAAAAGTGCCCAGTTCGGCAATCCGAAATTACGCCGGCCAACCACCGCCGGCGCTAGCAGCCCGATTCTCCACTTTTCGCCGGTCATCGGCGCCGGGTACTTTTGCCTTTGCTACCCGCAGAGCCTTGAAACCAGCGACGCGAGGGCGCGGCGCCAGCGGCACCTCCGCAGCGAAGCCCACGTGGATCCATTGCCATTCCTCTAGTAGCCTTCTCCTCCCGTTGTTGAGTCATTTCTGGAAAGTCCAATCGAAGCCCGCCATCCCAAACAAGGAACTTTCCCAGCCCAGGAGGCCATTACGTAGCTACCTAGGTACTTTCTGCGTCCGTACACCGACGACACTTGGTTGCTTATAATTGGATCGTGAACACCCAAGAGACCCAGAAATCCGAACTTCGTGTCTCTGTGTTTCATCGTGAATATATCATCAGACGGCGTACGCTCTTCGAGAACAACAATTTTAAATCTGCAGCATCGCGCGGCCCTCACCTCTCATTGTCGTCTCATCTCATCGCAGTTCGTCATTGATTCAAGGACTACACACACCCCCTCATCTCGTCCCCGCGGCACACCAGCAAACATGCCCGTCCAAATCCACCTCGTCCGTCACGCCCAGGGCTTCCACAATCTCTCGGTCGAGAACGAGGCGATCCGCGACCCCCTCCTGACGGACCTGGGCAAGCAGCAGTGCGCCGCCCTCCGCGCCGCCTTCCCCCACCACGCCCGCCTCACCCACCTCGTCGCCAGCCCCCTCCGCCGGACGCTGTACACCTGCCTCCTGGGCTTCGCCTCCGACGCCGCCGCCCCCGTCGGCAGGTCCCTCAAGGTCCTCGCCCTGCCCGAGGTGCAGGAGGTCTCCGACGCGCCGTGCGACACGGGGTCCGCGGTCGCCGACATCGAAGCCGAGTTCGCCGGCCGCGTGGACTTCAGCAGGGTCCCCGGGGACTGGATCGACAAGACCGGCCCCGCCTCCAGGTGGGAGCCGACGCTGGAGAAGCTGGAGAAGCGGTCGGCCGAGGCGAGACGGGCGCTCAGGGAGCTGGTGGGGGATGTGCAGGGCGACGACCACGTCGTGGTCGTCACGCACGGCGGCATCCTGCACTTTCTGACGGACGATTGGCTTGGCATCGGTCCCAAGAAAGGTACGTTTCATCATCTCATGGCATGGCATCAGGTGCAATTGGAGGGCGTCCTCGTGTGGCGCCAGTGAAACAGGTTTCTGACTGGGCACACAGCGACAGGATGGGAGAACACAGAGTACAGATCGTACGAATTCGCGGATCCTACCGGCCAGGACACCAACGCGTTCCTGAAAGAGACGCAGGAGAGCTGGGAGCGTCGCCAGGGCGAGAACGCTCGGCCGACGCCGGAGCAGCAGGCCGAGTTGAGGCAGACCTTCTATCGCGAGATGGAACCCTACCTCAAGTACAGCCCCGAGAGAGGCTGGATGCAATAAAGGAAAGGGGTGCACGCATCATTTTAGGGGGAGGGGGACAGACTTGGTGGTCTCGACATTGGGGCCTCTCTATTTGCATAGTACACAGCTTGGTATAATCCCAAACACCATAGACCCATCTAGAACCTGTTTACCGTTTTACTTTTAAAAGTCCTCCTCGCCAGACCCGGCAACAATGACATTGTTGACCTTCAGCACCATTCTGCATAATTGCGTCGCGAGCTGGAGTTGCTGCTTCTTGCTGATAAGGGGGTCGATGACGAACGCATCCTTCATGTCATTGCTGCCGCGGGCCATGCAGTCTACACCGAGCTTGCCGCGAGCGTCAGGACCTGCCTTGACCTGCTGGCTCTTCACCTCGGCCAGTGTTGCGATGGGGTTCAGACCGCTGTTCTCAGCCAGTGCCATCGGGATGGCGTCGAGAGCCTCGGCAAACGCGCGCATGGCGTACTGCTCGAGACCGGGGGTCTTGACAGCGGCGTCCTCGACCGCCAGGGAGCAGGCGATCTCGGCAGCACCACCACCGTAGACGACGCGGTTGTCCTTGACCAGGTTGCGGACGACGCAGAGGGCATCATGAAGCGAGCGCTTCGCCTCGTCGATGATCTATCACGGAGTCAGTAATCAACATCGTTTCGTTCAAGAACAAGCCCACGGCTTACCATCTTGTTGCTACCGCGGACAAAGACAGTCACCGCGCGGGTGTTGGCGCACTCCTCGATAACCAGCATCTTCTCTCTTGTGGTACCAAAGGTCATTTCTCTGACGATGCCTGCGGTTCCGAGCTTCTCGGGCTTGAGGTCCTCGAAGCGAGGCACGATACGGCCATTTGTCGCGATGGCTACCAACTCGATCTCGGGACCACCAACCCACCGCACGGCGGGGAGGTTGTTCTGGAGCAACAGGTGGTTTGCCTCGTCGTCGAACCCCCACTGGCAAAGCGCGAGGTTGGCGCCAGAGTCCTTGATTTGCTGGATCATTTCGATAAACTTCTCGCGCTCGTAGTTCTGCAGCTTCTTGAACTCTTCGACGCTGGTGATGTCGAGCTTGTGCTTAGTCTTGGGCTTGGGAGGCTCGAAAGCGCAGGTCAGGATGGCGATCTTGGCATCCTTGACCTCCGAGGGCATCTGGGGATGCGAGAAGTCCTTGTCGATAATGACACCCTTGACGAGCATAGTATCCTCCAAAGATCCTCCAACCTTGCCGTCAACCTTGATCAGCTCGAAGTCGACGTCTCTCCGCTCGAGATCAGCCACCGACAGGACGGCGTCCACTGCGATCTGAGAGAACTGGTCGTGTGCCTTGGAGACGATCTTGCTGCCCAAACTTGTCCGTGCCACCTTCAACAGGTTTCCTGTCTCTTCTTTGCTGAACTCGATCACGTCTGAGATCTTGTCGAGCTCCGACACGGCAATATCACAGGCCTGGTCATATCCGTCCGCAATGCGGATGGGGTGAATGCCCTTGTCGATCAGTTCCGCGGCCTGCTCCAGGAGAGCTCCGGCAAGAACAACGACACCGGTGGTACCGTCACCAATCTCATCATCTTGCGACTTGGACAGCTCTACCAACAGCTTGGCGACGTGGTTGGAGATCTCCATCTGTTGCAGGATTGTGGCACCGTCGTTCGTCACTGTGATGTCTCCGTCGGGGGAGATGAGGATCTTGTCGAGGCCACGGGGGCCGAGGGAGGTCTTGACGATGTTCGCGACCGTCCGGGCGGCGAGGATGTGGTTCTTGACGGCTTCGTTGCCATATTGTCTCTTCTTCTTTCCTTGGCTGCGGGGCAATCAGTATAATGCCCCTCTATTGGGCGGTAGATAGTATGGATAGAACCTACTCTCTGACGACAATGAAGGGACGGCCCTGCTCGTCCTTCATGACGGCCGCTGAAGCATATCTCCGTTAGCATTGCCATTGCGGAGCTCCTAGTCATCGTGGCGCTTACCATTGGCCATATCAAGGTCTATGCGTGCTATTAGCGGCGTGCAACATAAACTAGGGGGGGAAATTACATACTCATAGCCATGTTGAGGGTATTCGCACTTCACTGGGAGTTCGGGATGGTAGTGCGATTCAACTGGGACTGACGCCGGGGGTGAAGGGAGGTATCGTACGTTGAGGGGGGTTGAGCTCCAAGGACCGGGTCGTGGTGGACCAAAATTTCTGAATAAGTGGTGGTGCCTACCATTCTGGGCGACCAGAAGCTTCGGTGCCCGGGGGGCAGATAATCCGGGAGCTCACCGCCTGAGGTACCGGAGAAAGGCCTGGAGGCAACAAGCAATACCCCGCCATCCGACGTGGTTGCCCCTCCATGACCAAAGCGCCCCACGTATCCCACTCCATGACCAGTGCAGGTGCCGTCATTTGCAAGTTTCCAACTACCACAGCAAAGAAGTTCGAGTCACAGCTTTCAGTGCATCACTCACCCGACAAAAAACCCGATCAGATACGGAATGCAATAACGACCTTGACTCCTTCCGATTTTGAGAATTTCAGTTTACGATACCATCCCAAACCTCTCACTACTTTCCCAATCGCGCCAGTATCAGGAGAGTCCTACCGTAGCCAAAATGTCGCGCCACCAGGCAGTCCGCAATCTTGACTATGACGAGGCTCTCGACGAGTATGAAGGCGAGGACTTTGAGGAGAACGAGGCAGATCAGCTCAGCCCCGAGGATCGCGAAGCCATGAACGTAGGAACCGCAACAGTACAGAGCGCACTCGGCCCCGACGGCGACAAAGTGACTGTGCAGCAAATTCAGGATGCGCTTTGGTACTACTTTTACGATATCGATAAGACGGTGTCTTACTTGCAGAAAAAGTTCATTGCACCACCGCCAACCCCGAAGCAGGAGCCGAAGAAGGCCAAGGATGGTAAGTCACATCTCTATACGCATGTTACTCATGTTCCATGTCAGGCAGCGGCAGTGGCAGAAATTGAGTGTTTGGCAGATGGCTTTGGTCTTGGGGGCATCAGTGGTGAGATTGCGGATTACGACACGGCATCACCTTTACAGTATCCCATTCGGAGGGTGGTCTCTCTATCCCCGGCTTCATTTTTCCACGGCATATCTTGGTTGAACGTGCCCAGCAACCGACAGGCTGTCTTGATTCCACCCCGTCGTCTCCCAGGCGGCCTGCTTGGTGGCGGCGAGGGACCCAAGCTTTCCAAGCTGCAGGCGTTGGCCGCCGCACGGAAGAAGAAGACGGCGGACGCGAAGAAGCCAGACGACAAAGTTGACCGAGCGGAGAAGAGAATGTCAACATTAGCCATCGACGAGACCTCAAAGGAAACCCAGAGGTCTGGTTCGAGCATCCTTGCCAAACGACAGAAGCTGGCAGAACGCTCCACCTCGGGATCTCAAGCTTCAACGCCTGTCTCACAGCTGCAACAAGCCGGATTTGCCCCACACCCGGTCGGCATGGATGTTGACCAGTCTCGTGCGTCGTCTGCTGGAGATGAGGAAGAGACTGAGGAAGATTGTTTCGTGGTGCCGTCAACAAGACCATCTGCCTTTGCTCAGACACTCTTTGGACCTGCTCATGATGCTGCCGCCGCCTCCCAAACCTACACTCTGCCGTACATGGACTCTTCCGCCTTTGTTCCCAGTGTTTTTTTTTTTTTTTTTTTTTTCGCAGCCGAGCCCCGATGACATCGTACTCGCTGCTCAGGCGAAAGGTTCGCGTTTTGCGACGACCCAGTAAGACGCTGACTCTAATACCTCCCAGCGGGCACCAAGTTCGACGCTGCTGCTGCTAAGAGCGCCACCAAGAAAGTCGTCACCAAACCGACAGGTTCCCAGACGCCCACTGGAGAGATGAAGCAGCTTCAACTCGACGACTCGGCGGCACCCAAAAACAAAAAGCTGGATGTTCTCAAGGAGTTCGAGAAGAGTGAGAACAAGAGAAGTGCCAGCTTCGTGGTAGTCGGTATGTTGCATACGTTGGTACCTTCGGCCTGTATACTGACACTCGCCAAGGCCACGTCGATGCCGGAAAGAGTACCCTGATGGGCAGGCTGCTGTTAGAGTTGAAGTATATTGAACAGCACCTCGTCGACCGCTACCGACGACAGGGCGAGAAGATTGGAAAGTCGTCATTTGCCCTCGCGTGGGTGATGGATCAACGAGAAGAAGAGCGTGAGCGGGGTGTAACCATTGACATCGCCACAAACCAGTTCGAAACCGACAAGACACGGTTCACTATCCTCGACGCCCCAGGCCACAGAGACTTCGTACCCAACATGATTGCAGGAGCTAGCCAGGCAGATTTCGCGATCCTCGTCATCGACGCCAACACAGGAGCCTTCGAGAGGGGCTTGAAAGGGCAAACCAGAGAGCATGCTCTTCTGCTGAGAAGTCTGGGTGTGCAACGAGTCATTGTTGCTGTCAATAAGCTTGACATGGTCGGCTGGTCAAAGGATCGGTTCGACGAGATCGCGGAGCAAGTCACTGGGTTCATGAAGGGCAACGGGTTTCAGCTCAAGAACGTTACCTTTGTGCCCATATCCGGACTGAGCGGTGCCAACCTGGTGCAGCGGCCGGATGACGAAGGTCTTTCGTGGTACAAAGGCCCGACATTGATTGAGGCTCTGGAAGATTCGGATCCGATGACAAGAGCGCTCGAGAAGCCTTTCCGGATGTCGATTTCGGAAATCTACAGGACACAACAGAGCCAACTTACTGTGGCTGGTCGGATTGAGTCGGGCACGGTACAGAATGGCGAGTCGTTGATTATTCAGCCGAGTGGAGAGGCAGCCTCAATACGGTCGATCGAAGTAGATGGCGAGCTACAAGACTGGGCTGTCGCAGGACAGAACGTCAACATTGGTCTGTACGGCATCGATCCGATCCACGTGCGCGTGGGCGACATCATCAGCACCAAGGCGGCGCCTATCGAGACGAGCGACACCCTGACGATGAAGGTGCTGGCTTTCGACCACTTGATGCCAATGCCTGTGGACGTTCACCGCGGCCGCTTGCATGCGGCCGGCAGAGTCGAGGGCATCCCAGCGGTGCTGGACAAGCTGACGGGGGCGACGCTGAAGAAGAACCCCAAGATTGTGCAGCCGGGCAAGGTTGCGCGGGTAGTAGTCAAGCTGGAGTCCAAGGTACCGTTGGAGGCGGGACAGCGGGTGGTGCTAAGAAGTGGCGGAGAGACAATCGCTGCAGGACTGTTGGAGTAAACGGTGCAGATGTCAAAAAGCAACATAGCGTGGATCGTATAGTACATGATGACTTTTCAAAGGATATGGTGATGACTGTGACACCCTGGGACAGAGTGGTCGCATTGAAGCTTGATTAGAGTTGGATAATGAAGATAGAGTTGGCGACTATGGTTGAAGCTCGGCCAATAGGGATACTCTTGTTCAAAAGAGAGTTGCCAATCGAACAAGACGCAGGGACCGCAGATACCTTGTACTAATAATGTGTACACGTACTTGAGTGGTGGTTGGACATAAGTCTACGACTATTCTTGGAGTAATGGCTCTTGGGAGTGTTGGCCGCCTAGATCTGCTCAGGTTCCGTCCACCCGATCTCGGGGATGTTGACAGATATGCCATTACCCCCCGCCAGCTTGAGGCTACTGGGTAGGGAACGAAGGACGCCGTCGTGTACGTTGTACCTTGGCAGGTGCACATTGTACACTACCTACTAGTACACTTGTCACTAAGGAAGAGCATGGGCCAGGAGCCAAAGTTTACCAGTACGGTGTACCCCTGGCTGTGTGCCCCTCACATTGCCCCCCTCATCTTAGGGCGAAGACGGGATGGCAATGCTACGAGGATCTTAAGTGAGGTAAGGTGTCCCGTTCTCTCTACACCTTGCCCCTGGCTTGGCTGGCATTACCTTCCATGAGGTACCAGAATAGTAAACTACCTTCTTTACCCGGAACGCCGCCCGCCTGCCCCCACAGCCAGCAAGTGGTGGGAATATTCTGGAAAGGAAAAGGCATGAATTGGCCCGAGATGAGGGCTGGAAGGCAATCAAACTGGTGTGAGGCCACTCTGTTCGCTTCCCCATACAGCTGGAAGGGGACAGATTGGCGATAATACATAGTGCAATAGAACTGGGACCAATCGCGGATGCGGATGATGAACTAAGGTGGCGATTCTCTCTTTGGAAATATAGCTAGGCACTTACAGTACATAGTAGGCATGCAAGTGCTGGATCGTGAGTCACTATCAAAGGGGGTTTAAAAAAGAGTCAGCTCAGGCCAAATGTTGTAATAGAAATCGGCCGAACGCCCATGGAAGGCTGGAGGCGAAGTGAACAAAAGACGAATAAAGGCCACGTTCAATGGTTTTCAGGGGGGCCACCTGTAATGGAAATCTCCAGAATCGGGCATGGGCCAGGACGGTAGGCAGCGGCAGTGGTCAGGCACGCACACCTTGATCCCCCGTTGCCAAGGGATGCTCGCACGGTACAGATACGGGTTCAGATACACAGCTTACTGTGCTGGTTCGACGGAGACTGCTCCCCCGAGCGCCCATCTCTGCCATCCCATCATGTATCATATCCGTCCCACCCTCCCCATTTACCGGAGGAGCTGCATTACAGTAGTGGACACGCTGCAGCTTGCACACTGCCTGCGTATGGGGACCACACAGTAGGGATCCACCGCTGACACCCTCCAACAGAGGGAACCGACCCCTGTCACGTGTGGCGCCTCTCAAGGTGAAATCTGGCCTTTTGTGCAATCTGGACACCTCAATCTTCTTTTGGAGAAGCCATTCATAAAGCCGGCAGCTCTTCCCTCCCACCGCTCGACCTTCAACCTCTCCCAATCCAACACCTGCCAAACCACCTCAATTCGATTGGGTGTGCAGCTAGTAGAAGGGAATTCCGTAAACCTTCTCTCGTACGTCTTCTATTGACGGCTTTTCATTTTATTTTCTTCTGCTATTTCTTTTTGGCCCGGAAGCTCGAGATACCACACGCGCGCAGTCCATCTTCACAAGGTAGCTTCAAAGCACCAAAATCTCACACAATGTCGAGATCCAGAAACTCAATGGCCTTTGGCTTCGGCCTCCTGGCCTGGATGGTCCTCCTCTTCTCCCCCCTGGCTTTCGTCCAGACCGCTCAGGCTCAGGACACTGAGGACTACGGCACTGTCATCGGTATTGTAAGTTGGCATCTTCCCTGGCGGCCGCGCTTTTGGCGCATCTGCCGCCACCGAAAGGAAAGACACCGTGTCCCTAACCATCCCGTCTCCAGGATCTTGGAACCACCTACTCTTGCGTCGGTGTGATGCAGAAGGGCAAGGTTGAGATTCTCGTCAACGACCAGGGTAAGTCTCGACCGTCGGAGCTGCCTAAGCTCGTTTCCCCCTCCCTGCCCTCAGCTCCAGACAGCTCAACTGACTCTCTCGACCGCAGGTAACCGTATCACTCCGTCTTACGTCGCCTTCACCGAGGAGGAGAGACTCGTCGGTGACGCCGCCAAGAACCAGGCCGCGGCCAACCCCCAAAACACCATCTTCGATATCAAGTAAGCTCCAACCCAGCCCCCTACATGAGATGCATAAACTGACCAACGGTAGGCGATTGATTGGCCAGAAGTTCTCCGACAAGGCCGTTCAGAGCGACATGAAGCACTTCCCCTACAAGGTCATTGAGAAGGATGGAAAGCCTATCGTCGAGGTCGAGGTCGCCGGCTCCCCCAAGCGCTTCACTCCCGAGGAGGTTTCCGCCATGATCTTGGGCAAGATGAAGGAGGTCGCTGAGAACTACCTCGGCAAGAAGGTCACCCACGCCGTCGTTACCGTCCCCGCCTACTTCAACGACAACCAGCGCCAGGCCACCAAGGATGCCGGTATCATTGCCGGTCTCAACGTCCTCCGCATTGTCAACGAGCCTACCGCCGCCGCCATCGCCTACGGTCTTGACAAGACCGACGGTGAGCGCCAGATCATCGTCTACGACCTTGGTGGTGGTACTTTCGATGTCTCCCTGCTCTCCATCGACCACGGTGTCTTCGAGGTCTTGGCTACTGCCGGTGACACCCACTTGGGTGGTGAGGACTTCGACCAGCGTATCATCAACCACTTCGCCAAGGCCCACAACAAGAAGAACAACGTCGACATTACCAAGGACCTCAAGGCCATGGGTAAGCTCAAGCGTGAGGCCGAGAAGGCGAAGCGTACCCTCTCTTCCCAGATGTCCACTCGCATTGAGATCGAGGCCTTCCACGAGGGCAAGGACTTCTCCGAGACTCTCACCCGCGCCAAGTTCGAGGAGCTCAACATCGACCTCTTCAAGAAGACGATGAAGCCCGTCGAGCAGGTGCTCAAGGACGCCAAGGTCAAGAAGGAGGACATTGACGACATCGTCCTCGTCGGTGGCTCTACCCGTATCCCCAAGGTTGTCAGCCTCATTGAGGAATACTTCGGCGGAAAGAAGGCTTCCAAGGGTATCAACCCCGATGAGGCTGTCGCTTTCGGTGCCGCTGTTCAGGGTGGTGTCCTTTCCAACGAGGTCGGCGCCGAGGACATCGTTCTCATGGACGTCAACCCCCTGACTCTCGGTATCGAGACCACCGGAGGTGTCATGACCAAGCTGATCCAGCGCAACACCCCCATCCCTACCCGCAAGAGCCAGATCTTCTCCACCGCCGCCGACAACCAGCCCGTCGTCCTTATCCAGGTCTTCGAGGGTGAGCGTTCTCTCACCAAGGACAACAACAACCTCGGAAAGTTCGAGCTCACTGGCATTCCCCCCGCGCCCCGTGGCGTCCCCCAGATCGAGGTTTCCTTCGAGCTCGACGCCAACGGTATCCTCAAGGTCTCTGCCCACGACAAGGGCACTGGCAAGCAGGAGTCCATCACCATCACCAACGACAAGGGCCGTCTCACCCAGGACGAGATCGACCGCATGGTCGCCGAGGCTGAGAAGTACGCCGAGGAGGACAAGGCTACCCGTGAGCGCATTGAGGCTCGCAACGGTCTTGAGAACTACGCCTTCTCCCTCAAGAACCAGGTCAACGACGACGAGGGTCTCGGTGGCAAGATTGACGACGAGGACAAGGAGACTGTAAGTTTGCTCATATCCTCTGGACAAGTGCTACAGATTGCTAACGAAAGATTCAGATCCTCGAGGCTGTCAAGGAGACCACCGACTGGCTTGAGGAGAACAGCGCCACCGCCAACACTGAGGACTTCGAGGAGCAGAAGGAGAAGCTGTCCAACGTCGCCTACCCCATCACCTCCAAGATGTACCAGGGCGCCGGTGGTGCTGGCGGCGAGGATGAGCCCCCCAGCCACGACGAGCTCTAAATTCATAGATTTGTTGTTGCTTTGTTCGGGATTAAAAAGAGACAAGTACCCAAGATATTCCATCATGCAATTTCCGTCTCTGGTGTTGGCAGGTTGATCGGCGTCGGCAGCATGGAGCATGACATGACATGACTTCAGTATTATGTACACTAAACGCGCATAAATGAGGATGTATTGAACACACTTTGCCTTCCATGGACGTGCTTTGATGAGATGTTCTGTGTCATTATTGAAATTCGATCCAAATTCGGATCCTGGGAATCGTTTGCGCAGGCTGGGTTAAGGCGTCGGTGGAGTGGCCACGCCAACTTACACGCACCATTGCAGGAAGGCGATTTAGACGACTTGACATTGTCAAGCCACCATGTTTGTCTTTACCGATTTGCAAGGCGAGCCACTCCAGCCCATGGCCTTCAACTTCGTCAGGGCGGTTATATAGCAGGTTGTTTTCCTTTCGCGAACGTTGTGTACTCATTCCTGCGCGGGTACTGCTAATGAACAGAATCACTCACAGCTGGAGAACAGAGATAGCTGAGTGCATCGCTCTCAGGTCACCATCATATGGCACATTCTCCTTGAACTTTTATATTTACGTACTGGCTGTCGTTCTCACGCCTCTAAGCTACTGGCTTTCTTTTGCAACTCTGCCGTCAGCACCTGGTATAGTACCTGCATATTCTATTGCATACTACCTTAGGGTTCAAGGACCAATAGAATTGTCTCGATGCATCGCCAGTCCCGCTGTTGTTGCGATGTCGGCTATTCGTGATTCATGGTCACCTAGAGATAGGTGCATCTCTTCGTCTCACAACTCTATGTTCACCAAGGTTGTCCCCACCACATTCGCACCGGCATCACCCCAGCTCAGATAGTCGAACAATACATACTGTTGACCATGTCGCTTTGTCAAGTCTGCGCAAAGCTCGATATTGAGCAGATGGACGCGACAGACGTTCGTTTTCACCCCAATCTAAAGGCCCTCCAGCAAAGCGCTGCAACAAAATGCCCCTTCTGCACCCTTTGCTATACCCGTGTCATGGAAAACACCCATCGCAGCGTCACCGACGCTCTTCTCAATGATCGAATACCAGAAGGCTACGAGAAGGAATCCTTCTTCCCGAGCGTCTGGCTTCACGGCGAAGTGAGACAAGCCAGCCGCGACGTCTCCAAAGCATTTCAAGGATGCGGAATATGGATATCCTGTGGACGGATGCACCCAGACGGTGGCCAAGGAGAAACAAACCACCCCGGCTCGCCGTTTGCCTCGCGTCTGTCTGTATTTGCGTAAGTATTCTACCCAAGATGAGTTTCGCTATGCTCCGGTGACCGGACAATGTCACAGGCTTGATGTCTCGGACAGAATCTAACCATTTGCAGAAGCACCTCGACGCCGACGGCGTCCAAGTACATCGAACGGTACTCGACTGCAGACCATGATCCTGATTTATATATACACTTGGCCGGTTGGCGCATGAGAAAGTGCAAAGCTTCTCACAAGCTCTGCAAGCCGAGGTCGTCCGAGATGCCAACTCGCGTCATTGCCGTAGGTAAGACTTGCCAAAAACCGCGACTCATAGTTACGAATGGCCTACAAGAGCCTTATTTGGCCTTGTCTTACTGCTGGGGCCCTGGAAGAGATATCTTCACGTTGACCCATAAGACCAGAGATGAGCTTTTCAGCGGCGTCATGGAAGAAAAACTGACCAAGACTCATCAAGAGTCCATCCATTTCGCGCGCTCTCTGGGCATGGAGTACATCTGGATTGATGCACTCTGCATCATACAGGGCGATGCCGATGACTGGGCGTCCGAATCGCAACGCATGGCACAGGTCTACGGCAACGCAGCTTTGACCATAATAGCCGGCCGTTCGACCGACGCCCGTGACGGCTTCCTCACGAATAGACTTGAGCAAACGGTTCCGCCGTGCGCCCTGCCACTCTCTCCAGACACGAAGGACACAGTCAGCGTCTGCCTTCCAAGATCTACCGCTATCGGACCGGTATCTACGCGCGGATGGTGTTTCCAGGAAGAGAAGCTCTCGACGCGGGCCGTCGTGTTCGGTCAGGAACAAATCATCTACCAATGCCGCAGCGAAACGAACTGGGAGGACGGCCAAGTCAACTTCAAGGATTCCAACCCCACCTTCCTTACGCCCGGCTTCTCCGCCGGCGCCGGGCACTCGGCAGCCGATAAGGAGACCACCCTGATGATGTGGTACGAATTCGTCGACGTTTACACGATGCGGGCTCTATCGAATCCTCACGACGTCTTCGCGGCCATCGCCTCCATCGCGAGGCTTGCCCAAGACGTGCTGGGGTCTCGCTATCTCGCCGGCGTGTGGGAGGACGATCTGGTCAGGGGCCTGCTGTGGAAACCACGGCACCAGGTGCACGCCTTCTTCAACGAGCCGCTGACACGCCCGAAGCCGACCCCCTTCGCGCCGGCGCCGGTGGTTCGCGCGCCGTCGTGGTCCTGGGCGTCCGTCGAAGGGCCTCTCCGCAGGGCCTACAACTCGAGGAGATCGAAGCTGTTCCGGGACAGCGACTACGTCAAGATCAGGCCCCGGCTGGGGGGGAAGAGGTGGGCGGCGACGGACGACTGCGACGTCACGACGCTCCACATGCCGCAATGCGAGCTCCAGATCCTGGGGCGCACGGCAAAGGCTGTCCCGGTCAAGACGGGCGTTGCGGAGTGGTTCGCGGCCGACAAGTCGAGGAAGCGATGGCTGCCCTACAAGAAGATGCTGAACTACGCGGTCTTGCTTGCCTCCGCCGAGGGGAATCTGGGTGCGGCCGGACCGGATAACAGCGTGGTTGCGGTTGGGGCATTCGACGTGTCCGAAGAAGCAGAGCAGTTCGAAGAGGCCTGGTGCCTTCTGTTAATCGAGAAAGAGGGTTTGATGATTGTCCGGAATGGGGCAAAATGGAAGCGCGTCGGGTGGTTCGTTCTGAGGGACGAGTCCTGGTTCGAGGACAGGACAGAGGTTGAGATTGATCTTATCTGATGTGATATCAGCTTGAACCGTCCGTTCATTTGGTTTTAATCATGAGCAAGAGCATCGTTTTACGCCGTTTCATCTTTACCGGGGCCTTCACATGGTCATCTGGGTCAAACCCCTCGTCTGGTTTCTCAGACACAAAACCCTCTATTCTTAACAGTGGCTGAATACAGCAACAAAC
This sequence comes from Colletotrichum cereale, assembly GCA_034509685.1. Taxonomy (NCBI): domain Eukaryota; kingdom Fungi; phylum Ascomycota; class Sordariomycetes; order Glomerellales; family Glomerellaceae; genus Colletotrichum; species Colletotrichum cereale. Next base: position 38,405 of record JASUDE010000059.1, on the reverse strand, counting down.
TTTCGACTACATTGGGTCTTGAAAAACACATAGTGCTAGTAGCTAGTCCGGCATAGAGCTGCTTATTTTGGTATCAAAGCATATAGCAGCCAGCGGTATTTCCCTATAATCACTGCCGAACACCAAGCAGTTCACAAGGGCCGGTGGAAAGGTGGAACTTATTCGGGCTCTCCGTTTGTCTCTCTTCGAAAAGCCCAAGCCCCTATTCACTCCTCAATTCGGATGCTTCCGAGCCACCCAAGCCAATATGAGCTGAAGAAGGCCGGTGTTGACGAGTTATAAAGGGACACTGCCGCCGAGCTGCTGCTCTAAACACTCCCCACAGTTCATATCATTCTGTTCCCAATCATCGACACGGAGGATGAGAAATCATAATCCTCGCTGGAGAAGATGATCAGAAAGCACTCCTTCCACCAAGAGGCTATTCTCGTGGAGCTCGTTCGGACGGTGCCGCCGGACATGGTTTTCGAGTACTGGGGCAACCGCCTGGTCAAACTCCACGACGCTATCAAGCGTCCGCCACCAACGAACCTGGTGGTTTCCTGGTTCGAAAGACACACCTCCGAGCGGAACGCGCTGACGGCGGCCATTGTCGGACTGTTTTTGGCAGCGCTGTTCGGTTTCATCTCTTTTATCGTGATGTAGGGGCTCCTTGGAGCATGGAAACTTACATACAGAGCGAGGCTCTCCTCAAAGCCAAGTTCCAAGGGCTGGTCTTTGGTGATGGCTAGATGCGCTCTGAGAAAGAACAGGTGGTGAAAAACTTTCAAGGGTTTTGGTACTCGGATCGTATGTAAGATGCTCCAGCAAATTGTTGGTCGGCCTGATCTTAATATCATATCATTTCGAGTAAGCTGTTCGCCAAAGACTGAATTCGCTACCTTCTCACGTTCAATGTCGATTGGGTAAAACATATTTGCCCACTGAACAGCGACTATCTATGACAATGGTTTCTGAGACTGAGACTTTGAAAGTGGAATCCGGAGCGCTCACGATAACCACAATCAGGCTGGCTCATTGCCAAGTCTGTGTCAGCCTGGGCCAGGCTAGATGGCACATTAACGTGACCTACCATCCTCCTTCCCAGACCCCTGTGCGGCAAAGCATTACATGGCTTAAGCTGCCACGAATCACAACCATGCCTACTGGTTGAGATGCATTGCCGCCAGCACAATCTGCCGCACCATTCTGCGCATCACCTGCATATGTGTCGATATAGACAATGATTGGCCTGCAAAGTCACATAACTTGTGCACTTTGACATGAAAAGCGCCAAAATCCTTGCCCGATCTCAGTCACCCCCCGTTCTTTGCCTCTTTTCACTTCCCTCTACTCTGTCCAAGTTTACTCGACAGCCGCTCTGAACATCGTCAACATCCATCAAAGCTGTGCCGCCTTGAACCTTACACTGTTGGGGATTCTTTTGCTTCGCAAGCAATAGGGCAAAGGTATGTTCTCTATCGGACTGAAGTCGCGTAATAGAGCAGAAACTAAGTCTCGTCTTCTTAGCTCGACTTATATCCTTTATAATATGCAACGGAAGTTAGGCCAGATCCTAAGGCAAAAGCCCGGACCCGAGTCTCAGTCAGCGCCAAAGAACAGGGACGATGGCGGGGACATTGGTTCCCACGGAGCATCAGCCGTTGTTGCTGGACTAAGTGAGGGTGCAGTGTCAACCCAGACTCGACTGGACGACGCTGCATCGCCCGTTGCCGGGAGCGAAAACGATCCATACCGCGCGCCACAGACGATCCCCGAGCATCGACCACCAATATTCGTCTATCCGCACAGCGGCGATGAGATTCCCCCGGTGTTTCAGCAGAGATTCGAGCAAGTTGTCAACCTGTTCATGTACAACACCAGGGGCAGTGCCCAACTGAGAGACGGTGCACCGTTCATAGACTACACACTTAGGATGTGTGGCCAATCTCCCGAGGATTCGCATCCATCCATCCTTGTCTTCTGTCGACCAGGATATTTCCAGCCGCTCAAAGACCTGTTATTAAACGACCGCATGCGGTCTCAGTACTGCCGTAGACGGTCTCACGCCAGAGACTCTTGGAAAGTGTGGTCGACGTCGCGGAGAGATGCTGCCACAGATCGTGACGTACCCCTATTCGACATATTTTTCTGGCGCGGTCGGCAGCCAAGGGAGCTTCTTTAGGGAAAACTCACAAGATTCATCATCTGTCAAAGTCGATTTCTGGCAGCCGGCTCTCACTAAACGATGTGCGCCTCTATGGTGACACACCTAGCTAATAGTAAGAGTCGCTCTAACCCGGGATACGTAGTGGAGCTGGGTTCGCATGACTGCGGAGTGACAGCATCACATACATTCATGAATATAAGAAATGGCCAAGACACCGTCCGTTACGAATAAGGGCTGGATGACCAAAATCAATCAGATGTCCCAAATACCGAATATATACTTTTGTCCGGAGTTTCAGCGCAGGCCGTCCTTTTTAGTGATCACCATATATGGCATCATGAAGCCGAGGCCATGGGCGACGATGAAGGTTGTCTTGCAGATGACGGAGGTTACGACAGCTTTACAGACGAGTAATGGGACGCCGATGACACAGCCGATTACGGTTATGCTACGCCGAAAGTTCACTCCGTCCCTCCGCTATACCAGGGAAAAGACAGAGCAAACGCCGTGTATTTGTCACAACTTTCCGAGCCCAAGGCACTTTGTGAGCTTGACTAGATTGGGTCCTTATCAAGCTGGAAGACCCACGCGACTGGCGACCAAATGCAACCATTGACAATGAAAGTCAGACAGGGTTCGCCTTTCTGGCAGAGTTCGTGACAGAATATCCTCAACGACACACTACAGTTATCATCGCCCCCGCCAATAAGCTACCGGTTGTTGGGACTCTTCATTCAGCCCCAGTCATACTCGGGGGGATTAACGGCAGAATTTCAACGGCCTTGTGGATTGTGACCCTCCATAATAACAAGCGTTGGTGCATTGGCGAAGGTACAATATAAGATAAACTAATATGTCTTCAGGGCTTGTTAAGGAAGGTTCTGGCTCGGTAGTCTTTCACGCTGTAACGAACCAGACTTTTGGCCATGTCGTAGCCTCCAACCCCTTAGGTGAGGTCTACGTCAGTCCGGCCAGAGACCCTATAGATCAACTGGGACTTCGTTACTGTGAAACTCGAATTAAGGCGCCGGAACGTCGAAACGCGCATCCATAGGCCACGGGTCTCTGGTCTTCTTAGCCCTGGTCACACGAGTAAGTCAGCGTCAGATGACCCATCCGTTCACGTAAAAGTCGAAGTACGAATGGGCAAAAGGCCGGAGGACATCAAGACATACTTCAAGTCGGCCCCAGGCGACATCTTGGCCGCATAGTGCCGTAGAAGCCGATAGAACCACGTGGACCCTAGGCCAACAGACCCAACCCACGACGCCGCGGTGGCCATTCTCTTCGACCTGGGCACTCGGAGCCTGGCGTACTCCTCGACGGCCGCCCGGAGCTCGCCGCCCGCGCCTGGCACCGTTCCGGTTCCAACGGCAGAGGGGCCGCAGTGCTTCAGAAGCATGCTCGCGAGAACGGGGGCGTCCTCGATCGCGAAGCCCGTTCCCTGGCCGCTGGTGGGGAGCATCAGCCGCGCGGCGTCGCCGAAGAGGACGACGTCTCCCCCGCCGCCGCCGCCAGGGGCGCTCCACCGGATCTCGTCTTCTTTCCAGGCCCGCTGACGCAGGGGCGTGTGAATGATGCGGTCCGCCGAGTCCAGCATCGTTTTGAAGTCGCCGCCGAACGGGTGGCGGATCTGGGGTACTGGCCGGATGCGATGACGGCGTGCCACGGTTCCTCGGTCCGGGTTGCATGTGTAGATGGATCATCTGTGTCTTTTGAAGCTGCGCTGTATCCTTCTTCCAAACCTGGTCGGGGTACAGGCGGCGTCTGCTCGGGGAGGATCAGGTCCCAGCGAAACATCCTCCCAGGACATGGGCCCGTAGCTAGGAAGCCCTGCGGCAACCACACGGAATGGGATTCGGAGAATGGGCGCTCAGGGGTGTGCGAAGCCGACATCTTGTCTGCAGAGGATATGCCGTATACGCCTGTCATGCCCATATGATCCGACAGCCAGCGCCACTCCAAAGTATCCGGGTCGCGGAGGTTGAGAATGTGGCGGCGGACGGTGGAGTACCCGCCGTCTGCGCCAACGAGAAGGTCGACGTCAAGGTGTGTACCATCGGCGAAGCCTACACGGGTTTGGCCGTTTCCACGGCCGTCTTTGTCTCCTCTAGTGTTGCCGAAAGAGGTGAGATGCTCAAAACAGACGGCCCTTTTGGACCACCTCACCTCGCCCCCTAGCTCGCGCACGCGGTCGACAAGCAGGGACTGCAATCCCACGCGCTCAAAGTACATGGCGGCCATCTGCATGTCGTGGGACCAAAACCCGTTGACCATCGTCTTGAGGTGCGTGAGCGGGGCGTCCGCATGGCGGTCCAGAGACGAGGGGCCGGACCAAAGGGTCAGGTCGCCGCATTCATAGCCGTGCTTACGGATGGCATCGCCGAGGCCGAGGGTCAGGAGGGGGTGTAGGCCGTTTGGGAGGAGGGCCACTGAGGCGCCTGCGCGCTGGCGGTGGTGCTGGTAGTGGGTGGTTGGGGGCGAGGATGGAGATGAGGTTCCATCGCCGGTGACCTGGACCGGAACCGGGGCCGGGGACTGGTCAAAGAGAATCGGACGGAAGAGGGTACGGAGAACGGGGTGGGATAGGAGGTGTAGTGCGAGGGTCGGGCCGGCGATGGCGGCGCCGCAGATACCCACTACTCTCGGTGCCGGAGGTGTCATTGCGTGATTGAGGTCTGTACTGTCTGGCATGCGGGGGATGGAATGTAAGTGGCAATCCATAAGCATGTGTGACGAGAACCACGAGGCGAAGAAGGTTGGGTGTAACTAACGACAGGTATACCTAACTAGCTGATGCGGAAAATTGTCGACCACTTAAGGACTTTCTCATGGAGGGTGTCTCACGAACAGGAATGTTCTCCTGTTTGACGACGTCGCTGCCTTCTCTTCACATACCCTTTTAGGAAATACCAAGTCGCACGGGGGAAACACCTAGGCCCGCCGAAACCGCCACCCAACATTCCTCGACTGATGGCACAGGAGAAGTTGTCCAATGGGAAACTCTTGTTGTCCGTCAGCGTGGCGCGTGGCTTCCGTAGGGCTGCATCCTTTGTAACAATGTCAACGCCCGGGCCGTAAAGAGACGACACGATGGTCGTATATGCCCGGCCCGACGATGAGTCGCGACAGCTTGTGTTGCGTTGCAGTCTACGTGTACGTAGTGATCCATCTCACTCGGATCATAAGAATCCATTGGAGGCATCTTGTATCTAGGGAATAGGACGGCGGACCACCTTGCTGTCTTTTGTAAGTTTGACAGATTCCAAGGTTGTGACTATTAGTTCTCGAGATCGGCCCAACGCAGGACTGCGAAAGGGCACTTAGGATAGAATTCAACAGGCTTAGTCACATCGATCAGGCGGACTCATACACTGCTGGACTGTAGCAGTATAGCTACAGCCTACAAAATACTATTGCATACTTGCATTTTGTTCATTCTAGGTTCAGCTTGTCATCAAAGACGCCGGACTCTGTATGTCACGGTCGAATCTCTCGTCCCGATGTACCCCACTCTGGAACAATGTTATTATATAAGCCAAAGGGTCACACCATACTTAAAGCAGCACGTAGCACAGACAGATAGAGAGATCCATCAACTACATTACACACCACCAAACCCTGACACTTGGTAGCACAACCAAAAGATTCGGGCCCCACCATCCAATCGGAGGTCACGAATTACGAAGGCGGGTAATTCACCCACCACAAGGCATCACTTTGTGCGACCAACCACCCACCCCTGACTCACGACACCACCACCCCTCCCAAGCCAACTCCACAAGCATCCACCAATGTATTCCACTATGGGAGTTGGAGTTTTTATCAATCCTAATCCGATATGGTGTAGTGGCCAACATGATGCCCTCTCATCTCTGTGAGAGGTTAGGCATAGCCCCGAGTTCGATTCTCGGTTTCGGAACATGTACTTTTTTGCCTTTTTGAATATTGATTGTTCTTTTCTTGACTTCTTACAGAAAGAAGAAGGAAGGGAAAGAATGTCTTCCTTCTTTTTTCTATTCGCCTTCCATATCACTATTATACGATCGCCCAGCTTTCTCTTTGATGGTCCCTTCCTCTAGTGATTCCTCCCCATGTTATTTATATATAGCAGACTCGAAGATGCTGTCACGTTTTGATAATGATATGCGAACTTTATTTAGATGGGAGAATCAAGCAAACAAGACTCGGTCATGGACAGCATCAACAACAATCGGGTTTCAAGCTGCCCAGACGAGTCATCCACACCAGCATGTTCCTGGGATCGTGTACAAATAGTGCCGAGCTGACTTAACCATTGCGGAACTCGTGCGAATCTGCTCCGTCTCTGCCAAGGACGATTTCAATTCTCCCTTGTTGTTCGGCGAAGCTGAAGGTACACGAGCGATAGTCAAGGGAGTCAGAAACAACGCGACAAGTTGCGGCCGGAACCGCGAATCAAGGCCGTAGTGCGAACCCCATGTCATACGCGAAGGTCAGCCAGCCGTCCGCGAGCCGGTCCAGCCTCCTCCTCCTCCAATCACCAGAACCGGATCCCGCTTCCGCCGTGCCCTACCTAAGAAGCACGCTTAAGCAAAAGGGTATCGAAGAAGCAAACATGAGACAGTCCACCATGTGGTCTTGTAAATTTGGAAATTTCAACGTTCCCTCGCCGATCACTCGTGGCCCGGCAAGGGTCGCCTGGACCATCCGTCTTATGACAGCCGCCCCCTCCGACAAAGATATCTAACCGGCCGCAGGACTGATCGGCGTGCTTGGGGGGACAAATGAAGAAGAAACGTGATTGAAAAGGGAAAAGGGTCTCCGTGTCGACGAGCAATTGGAGAACCCACCACGAAGAGATTTTTGGGAGGAGCTCTAGAAAACCCACCCTGTAGCGGAAACCAACCAAGGGGGGAGAGAGAGAAACACTAATAAACACAACCAAAAAACACCCGACCCCCCGGAGCGGAGCGGGACGCGATCGGCTTCCTAGTCTACGTGCACACTGAAGGCCGGGAAAGGGAGAAGACGAAGGAAAAGAAGAAAAGGCGGAGCCGAACATGGCCCCTCCCCAAACTGGAAAGAAAAACAAACCAAGAGAAAAAGAAGAAGAAGAAGAAGAAGAAGATGATCGCCGGTTATCCCACTCTGGGTGACATTGCAAAGTCGTAACCGGGCGAAGAACACGGCCCTGGCCCCCCCTGTTCGTCATCGAAGGGAGTCAGGGTCTTCTTATCAGGAGGGTAGGTACCTAGCAGGATCAACACGACGATCGGCTGGTCGGAGGCCAGGACCGAGGCCCGCGATGTGCCAAGGAGAACCGCAAGACGCCGGGCTCTAGAAACAGAAACAGAGTGCTGGACCTTTTGGGAGGCTTGGTGATGCCGCGGAAACTTGGTGTAGACCTCGCGGGGCCAACTCTTGATCCCACCTATCGAGATCTCGTCCGTCGTCGTCCTTGGCCGCGCGCGCGCGCGCGCGCGCGTACCACACCCGATTACTAGGTATTTACACTCGGGACGGGCGTGCACTGTCTGCCGTGCTGTCCCGTTCCCCTGCTGAGCCATCCTGTCGACAACGTCCGTCGATCGCCTGGGCGGATGGGAAGCAAGGGGAGGAGCACGCTATTTGATATCAAGAGACAAGGGTGGCACAACCGTCACCACACACACCAAGCCCGTTCCAGACATTCGTGTGCCGCTCTCAATGTCGGCACTAACGAACCATCTACCGGGAGGGAGAGACATACTATTTATTATACGCAGTATACTATGTATGTACTGTGTAGTGTCGTACAATACGTACGGCAGGCGCATGGAGTCTCAGACACACAGGACGTCCGCGCCTCCCTTGCCTCGTTGCCTCGCTGTCTGTTTGTCTGTCTGTCTGTCTGTCGGTCCGCTTGCCTGTCGTCTGGGGTGGGTGATGGCTTGTCAGAGCCCGTAAAGCCGATAGACCAACAGAGAGTGGCCGCCGCATGTGCATGTTGGTGGCGAGAGATGCGCAAACCGCTGCATGTCTCATCTCTCGGCGTTGGGGAAGTCTGTTATTATTGTTGTTACTATTATTATTACTATGATTATCATCATCGTCGCGCATCTGCTTGTAACCGTCCCAGCGAACAAAGGCGGCTCACTCCCCGCAGCCTACACAGCCGGCGCGCGGAACGCATACACGTATACGCGCGTTCTATCCCACACCCGGTACGACGCTCTACTACTACGGAACGAGCCCGCCCCCCCGGGGAATTTGCACGGCCGTTTCTTGATGAGAGAGTGCGCGAATATGCGCGAATATGCGCGTGTGCAGTGTGCAGTGCTGTTTGCTGCCAAACCAGCCCATCTTGGACCAATCTCGCTCAGGGCTCTCTGGAGCCCGTCGATTAGTCGTTCGAGAAAGAGAGTTCCATCCCTCTCTGGATCTTGCCCAATCTCAGCTGCTCGGGTGTGAGCCAACCACCGGGGTATACCGCAGTCGTAGTGTGGTGTACTATGTAATAATGCCTAGTACATAGTAGGTAGGTAGGGGAAGGAGGGTCTCCAAATGGCCAAGACGGAACGGCCATCTCTTCGCGCCCCCGCCCGCACCGTGTCGAGAGAGAGACAGACGGACACCGGCACCCACGCGCCTCAGTGGTTGTCCCCCTTGCAGAAAAGTACACCGTAAGGCCATGCATGTCGAGGAACTTTGCCATCTCGACCAGCTGGACCAAAGAGCTGGCCATGGGCCGGTCCGTTTTTATTTATATCTATTTCAATGCAAGGAACGGGGGTACCTGGGCAGGGTACGGAGTACTGTAGTGTGTCCGTACCGAGTTTCCACCCCAGCAGCGCCGACTTGTCCGAACCGAATGGATTTGACCGACCATCCATGCCTACACCCTACGCAGTACCAAAATGCACACTGCGTGATTGTGCTCCGTACTCCGTAGTACGGATGGATATTCTGGTACGGATACAGATCCCCATCGCCTCCTTCAAAAACCCCCTTTTACTTCCCTATTCCCGGGCGTAGGAAGGAGAGGGTCTCGTTTTCCCGAAAACCAACCCTCAGGGACCTCCGGGGAACCCTCGGCACAATGAGATGGCGAGGAAGAATGTACTATGTACCGGTACACTAGGGGATGGGCCGTTTTTGGCCACACGTTTTATGCTCAGAGCCACGGTATTTTCACCATCTCCCCTCTCCCCTCTCCACGGTTGTCGTCTTGTTGTTGTTATTGCTGTCCAAGTTATTACCCTTCATGTGGTGTCGGTGCACATAAATACATACATACACAACACTACTCCGTATGTACCTGTACGCTGCAACGGAGTCCCCGCCGACGTTTCTCCGCGCTGGATGCCGACTGGTCGGTTCACGGCCGAGGATCAATGCCGCCCCCCCCTCCCCCCATCCCCTTGGAAACAAAAACCAAGGACGAAGAAATAACCCGCCCGGGAAATGCCTGTACAAGCAGCAACAGCAAAACCAACAATGACGGGATGCTTACACTACTGTGAGGGGGCGGATCGTGCATGCATGGATAAGCTGGGCGGGTGCTGGGTGGTCTTTCCAACTCCTTACCTTATGCCAAGACTGCCTTCCGGAGGGGGGCTCCGTTTCAAACGTACCCATCCAATCTAATTTATTTTTTACCCCTGATTCTTGACGGTTAGGTCGGCCTCGTCTAGCGCGTCCTTCACGTCTCGGCTTGTACCAGACATCCAGCCGGTGAGCCGGTGTCCGCCGCCACCGTAAGCCCCCGGGGCTAGATTGAACCCGATGACATCCTTAAACATCACAAGTCCATGGATAGGTAGTTCTCAACATGCACGCCAACGATTTGTGTGTGCATGTGTGAGTGTGTGTGTGGGGATCGATGTTTTGACATCACGACTTGGTATTTGGTCCTAAGAGAGTCTGATATCGCAAACTACTTATCCGTAACATGTGAACCAATCCCTCGGCGCCTGCTTTGCTACGTACATATAAAACTAACAAACAACTGCTGCCTTCCGACTCGTAACCTCCCCCAGGGAAGGGGGGAAAAAACAACAACCAAGGATCATCATGGTTTCGCCGCAGGAGATCATGGAAGAGGGGACATGAAACAACAAAAGAATGTACGAGAAAATACAGCACTCACCAGACCCCTCGTGAGAGCTGTTTGGCGGAAACCCTTGAGGAAGGGAAGGGGGGAGGAGGCGGGGAGGGCGACCGCGTGGGAGAGGATAATTATACAAATAAAAATAAATCGTAAAACGATGTGATGGTGAGCCTGCGTCGGAACTGCCTGTGGCTATCCAACCTCCCCTCAGTGCGAACAGAAAACAAAGCACTCGGATACTGAATTTATTATGATAAAAAAAAAAAAAGCAAAGCATTATGTCAGGCTCGCAGTGTACTCCAACTTCGAGGCCGCTCGGCTTTTTTCCTTTTCTCCTTGTCCGTTCTTCTCCCTCTTTCCTCACAACTCAAAAGCAACGGGCTTTTCTCACCCTTTTTTTTTTTTTTGGTTGCTTATGCGAGGAGAGCAAAGGAGACGGCCATGACGGAGGCCAGGGCCAGGGTCAGGCTGCCGCCGCCGACGATGCCGGCGGCGCTGTCCTTGCCGGCTTCCTTGGTGCCGTTGGCGCAGAGCGTGGTGCCCTCCAGCGCGGCCACGGGGACGACGGCCTTGGGCTCGCCCTTGGACATGAACAGCGTGACGTTGCCGGTGCCGTCGGCGGTGCTGGTGGCGCACGAGAGGACCTCGACGACCTGGTCGCCCGGGTTGAAGCCGCCGACGCTGAGCTCGTACGAGTCGCCCTTGGAGCTCTTGTTGGTGACGCAGAAGACGACCTGGGCGCCGCTGGGGCCCTTGCGAACGCACAGATGCGTGTTCTCGACAAAGAGCTGCTCCGACGCCGTCGTCGCGAAGGCCTTGTTCATCTTCTGCAGCTGGTTGCGCGTCTTGAGGAGCGTCGACGTCAGCGTGTAGAGGGGCGCCTCGGTGTCGTACTTGGACTGCCAGAGGGGCTCGCGGTTGAAGGGGGTGGAGTTTCCGTTGAAGTGCTGCTCCTGGCCCTGGTAGACTATTTTGAGACACGCATGTTAATCATCTGTGTAATATCACGCACTGGGGGCAGAGTGGGACAAGGGTCTTTACCGGTGGGAATGCCGTCAGTCAAAAGGATGTAAGCCATGGCGTTCTTGGCGAGGGCCATATCTTCGTCGCGGACGGCGAAACGAGGCATGTCGTGGTTCTCGACAAAGGATCCAAGGGCAAAGATGTCGGTGCAGCCGTCGCGGAGCTGGGAACGGAAGTCGGCGAGCTGGTTCAAGTCGCCGCCGAAGAAGACGTCGTTGAGAGGGTAGTACTCGACGTAGTTGGGCATACCGGGCAGCAGGCCCAGGGTCTGGTAGCGGCAGAAGTCGTTGGGGTAGCCGGTCAGGACCTCGCCAAAGGCGAAGACTCCCGAGGCGTTGGCAAAGGTGGGCAAGAACTCGTCGTTGACATGCTTGGCGGCGTCGATGCGAAGGCCGTCAATGGAGTAGTTGGAGACGAGCTGCTTGATCCACTTGCCGAACTCATCGACGACGGGCTTGGTGTCGGTGGCCAGGTCGGCGAGGGCGACGCCGTAGGGGTACAGCCAGCAGTCCTGGTAGTCGGTGGCGTTGCCCCACTCCGTCACATTACAGTAGGGATGGAAGTACTTCTCATCGTTGAAGGGGTTGAACTTGGTGTAGTCGAGCTTGGGCGGGAGCGAGTCCAGCTTCTGGACCATGTTGTTGACGACGACGTCGACCATGACGTACATGTCACGCTTGTGCATCTCGGCGACGAGGGCCTCAAAGTCCTCCTTGGTGCCGAACTTGTCGTTGATGGCGTAGTTGTCGAGGGACCAGTAGCCGTGGTAGGCCTCACCGACGGCGGTGTCGTCGTCCATGTTCTTGACGATGGGGCTGATCTGGATGGCAGTGAAACCCATATCTGCAGGCCGTTGTTAGTCGTGGGTGCTCCGGCGACGGCGCCGGCGGCGGGCTGATGCCGTAGTTCGCCATCACTGACCTTGGATGTAGTCGAGCTTGTTCATCAAGCCCTTCCAGGTACCGCCGCAGAACTTGTACAGCTCGCAGTCGTGGTCGGTAGAGCCGTCATCGTGGGCGTAACGGTCAATCATGACCTGGTAGATGGATCGCGACTTCCATTCCTCGAGGTCGGCGGCCGAGACCAGGGCAGAGAGGGCCGAAAGGGCTGCCCACGCAAGTGTTGAGGTACGCATGGCTGATGGAGGTTGACTGTGAGAGTCGGATTAAACGAGGGACTGCGCCGCGGATGGGCGATGATTAAACGATTGGCTTTGCGCTTGTGTGTGAGCGTGGTGAAAGGAATGAATAGGGTCAGGAAGGTTTGGGGCGCGCACACAACACGATATAGAACTTTTTTTTGGGTGTGTAGGTAGGATGGACCGTCAGACCTGTCGGGGATGGAGCGATGAGCGAATGGATGGGGGGACCCCTTCAGTGAACTAGAGCGAGTGACTGGTCCTTGGATGCTGGACTGGACGGACAGGATCGGGAAAAGGGGTGGGAAGTCCGGGTAGATTAAGAGAGAGCGACTAGAAAGCAACGTGGAGTCGGTTGACGGCGAAAGAAGAGGGGCCGACCGCGTGAAAGACGACGGTGACACGAGAGGAGATCAGCAGAGAGAGAGAGAGAGAGAGAGAGAGAGAGAGAGAGAGAGGGCGAGAAAAAAGCGCGTGGGCTATGGAAATCCATGTGCAGCCAGTGATTTCTTCATTATTTCCATACCTACCTACATACCGGTGAGCAGCAGTACAATGGTACGGATGCAGACCTTGATCTGGTACTAGGGGGGGATTCGATGCAAGGTACGCGAGAGAGGCAGACAGGCAGACAGACAAACAAACAGACAGTAGGGCGCGGAGGAGGAGGAGGAGTCCCGACCTTAGACACCGGGGGGGGAGGGGATACTGGAAGTCTGGAACAGCAATAGCAAGCAGACTGAGGGAAGGGGGAGGGGGCTTGGATGGGCTTGGATGGGCTTGGAAAGGCCTTGTAGGAGATGAGAGTTCCTGGCGACTTTGCCATACTTGGCCGCACAAATCAATGCCTCGGGGATCAGATGAACGATGAGACCCACTGAGGAGGGGGAAGGCACGGTGGACAAGCATGGCCGACAGGTGGTCGATAGGAAATTGAACCCAGGCAGAGAATATTAGTGATTACGGGATACGATGGTCGCCACGGAGGCCAAGCCGGGGGGGTGTGGGGGCATGGTGATGCCTCAAGGGGAATAGTCACGCGGAAGACGGCTCGACGAGAGGTGTTGTGGCCGGGCCGGCAAGTATATTACTTTGAGAGGGCTTTATGGTGCGCCTACCAAGCAATGGTACGCGAAGCGTCGACAAGAAAGGCAATAGAGCAATCGGACGTGTGTATGTATGTGCATGCATGTGTTTGGTGGAATACAGCCGCCGACAGTGCAGCGATTTCAGTCTTTTTGTTTTGTTGTGATTAGAACGCCGCCCACCAATGAGGAAGGACAGTACAGTAGTGCCCAAGGAACTACAGTCAGAAGGTGCACTGTAACCAGTACTAGGTAGGTACAGTGTGTGAGTAGGTGCAGTGTTCTTCTGTAATTGGTTCGCAGAGAGATACGCGCGCATGGGTGATGTGGTGTGCCACAGCTAAGTTATTGGCATGTTACATAGGTATTAAAGTACAGAGTACAGAGTAACTGGCGGCAAGTTGGCAAAGGCAGGGTAGTCGTTGTGGGGTGGGAGAGTCCTAATTTGCAAAATCCTCGCTCCCCCCCTGCCAAGGAACGCCAGCATGGCCAACGGTACGGCCTTGGAAGGACCTTGGAACCTTCATCCCCCCTTCTGGCCCAACGGGCCTCTGAGCTTATCCCGATGTGGTGTGGTGGCACTAGGCCTGCGGGAATGTCAGGTCGGCAGTGGCATCAGTGGCACTACTAGTAGAAACTTGTCTTCGTTGGAAGACCGTGTCAAAGGACTGTCAGCGACGCGCCTCGCGTCGTCAACGGTTGACGGACATGATGGACATGACGGGCACGACGGGCACGACGGGTGGGCGATGGCACTTGGCGGGGACGGCGGGCGGCAGCGGCGGCGATGGTGTTGGTGTTGGCACTGCAGGAGGGCCAAGGTTTGTGTACGGATGCAATGCCAGGCTAGGCGATCAAGCCATCCCGGGAAGTGAGCAGCTCTTGGGCTGGTTTCTTGCGCGTCTTGGTGGTCTCTTTGGCGTGGTGCTTGACGGCGGGCTTGGTGTGCTTAATGTGCTTGACCGTGTTTGGCGGCTGCTTGATGCAATTGGCGGGTTGCTTGTCTGCGCCGCAGGCCCGCCGACCGCCGCCGACCCACTATTGATGATGGATTGAGTTTTGTGATGGGTGTCATGGTTGATTACTCCGTACATAGTAGTGTATTCCGTGTTCCTGCTTTGTCTCTTAGAGGGACGGTCTGCTGTATCCTTCCCCCGTGTGCCTATGTCCTTACCTGCGCATCCGTCACAGTACGTGCCTGCCTACTTTGTAGTAGGTAGTGTACATCGCACTTTCCTGTCGGGGATGGATGAATGGATGAATGGGTGGGTGGATGGAAGGCAGGCGCTACGCTGTGCGTTCATCTGATTTGGTGTGCTGCTGCTGTTGTGCTGTGCACCCTGTGCTACGCTACCCGCTATCAACTACAGCGAAATGGCCGTGTGAGTAAGCCCCCCCATCGTAAACTCCCGATTTGGACACAACTCACTCGGCGCAGTTCCCACCGCCGGTAGAACTTGGTGGAACTGGGAGCGGCTGGGTCATACCCGAGACTACCTATAGGACCTACTCAAACTCTATAAGATCTATCGGGGAATCCCCTCATTGTCAAACACGCGGGCTCCCGAATTGGGCCCTTTTGCTTGATGGCCCTCCTGGATGCTCCTTTCTCCTATCTCCTGGAAACCAGAAATGGTCTTGAGAAGCATGGGCAGACCCGGACACCGACAGCATCTGGTGCCGATGAGACACGCAGCGCTGACAGGGTGGCTGGGCTGGGAAGACCAAGGGAGAGAGAGAGGCGAAATGCAAAAACAAAAACAAGACCGACAACGACAACGCCACCGCGAAAAAAGATTAAGATAGAAAAAGGAGCTTGCAGGGTTTTGGCTCAGCTTGGCTGGCCTTCTGGTTTAGGCGAACATGATCCCCGTAGTCCCTGCTACTCGCATTTCTCCTTACTGCGTATCACTACCTAGCACGTCCTTCCCCCCTCCATCGTCACTTCGCTGCCCGGTTTCAGCGCGCCCAGAGAGTGCCCACCGCCGCCGACCAAGGTGAACAACGTCCAACGGCGCGCCCAGTCGCTATCAGCATCCGCGTCTCATCTCTGACTTGTCCGCTAAACTCGAAAGCTCTTCTTCTCTCTGTTCTCATGCACTCTTACGGATACTGGAATGCAATACGGCCGATCGTTGACCATGGCAAGTGCTGCACTGTGTTGGGAGCCGATCAGGGATACCCCAGTCACATACCGCAGAAGTGCAGGGTGCAACACTGGCCCCTGGAGGCTAGACCAGAGATCCCGGCCGATGTCGTCCCATTGTAGGATACTTCCTCGTGCCCAAGTGGACACACCAAGTGGGGTCGACACCGGACTCGCTCCAGTAAAATGGACCGTAGTGGGGCGACGGTGGGAGGTGGGAGGCGCAAGGGAGGCGCTCAGTGGCACAGTGGACAGCTAGGTACGGATATCGTAGTCCAGCAAAAGGGCGAGAGGCCTGCAGGAGGAGAGGATCAGGAAAAAACGGTTGGATGCGCCGCCAGTATGTGGCTGGTGAAGTCGGAACGGCGATGAATGATTGGTCAAGATGACCCGAACCTGACCCATCATCCGACCCACACACTTCTGGGTGGCTTGGGATATTTGCAACGACACTCACTCCACCGTCCAACTCTACCACTTCCCAGAGTCCCCTTTTTTTCTTCTTCTCCTCGTTACTGCAAAGGTACGATACGATATCCGTACGGCGAATACACAATCCTCGACTCACCCAGTTTCCATCCCCTGTTGACCGACTCTTCCTGTTACGCTCCGTACTCAGTAATGCATCGGCGAAAAAAGTACTGTACGCTTCCTCGGTGCTTGCTGTCACGCTGTGCCACCACTGCCACCACCGTCTGAACGCCAACTGGGATTTGCTTTTTTATCCTTTCTTCTGCAAATCCTTCCATCCTGCAGCCTCCATGATCGACTTTGTCTTCTCCTGCCTTAGCTTTGCAGCCGGGCGACGTCACAGCTGTGATTCGACAGATGCACCTAATCTGTTTCTGTCTTGGCCCAGTCCACTCACACCAGAACAAACTTGTTCCTACTTTTCCAAGTTCCGACCCAAGCCGCCGGACCGCCGCTTCTGCTGAGAGGACGGGAACTGGCTGCCAACAGTCGTGCAAGGAATGCCACACACCCGTCGCCGGCCGAGCATAAACGTTTGAATAATGCCAAGGGTTGAGATGAACCCATCCGATGGCTATCCCTCGGTCGTCTCAGCTTGTGTCCGTCGAACCGTGCTGGACGGGCCCTGCCCTTGAGCCTCAATCGTCCCGAGCTGGAAATCAGTGCTTCTGGATAATCTTCGAAAGCATGGATCATCCGTCCTGGCAGCCCGGTTCGTCTCCAACGCCTCGTATTCTTCTGGGGGGGCCACACAAAATAAAACTGACTCGATACAACACAGCGCGTCCACTGGCCAGGGCCGACTGACAGCGGATGCCTCGACCGACGAATGGAGCTCGCCCCAATCGACCAACAAGAAGCATCACACCGTGCCGGCCTATCCTTGGTCTTCAACACGCCCCCCTGCCACTGTTGGCCTTGAGGCCACCGTATTGGTCAGTCTCTCCTGTGGGATTCGACCAAAAGGGCAATCCAAGACGGAGCCCGCCAATCTCCCATCGCCCTCATGGTTCGCTGCGACCCAGGCATTTGCCTGCACCCTATGCATATCCATATTCCAAACTTCGTATAGCCAGAATTAGCCCCGACCACCCCCGGAGCCACAATGTCATGGTACCACAACGAGGGGTTTCCAGGTACCTCTCTTTCTCAGTCTCTCTCATGCTCTCTCTTACGCTCTCTCGAGGGAAACTGGGGAAAGACAAAGAGCTAACGATTCGGCTGGCCCGTTCCTGCAGAAGGGGGCCCCCCATCGCCATCACGGAATCAACGCCCTGCGGCCTGCATCCCACTTTGGCCCCCCCCCTCCCATCCCTTCTCCCCTTTCCGTAGACCGCGAAACTGGAGCCTTGGGAGGAGGCGAGGCGGACGGGACAGATCCTTAATGGACTCTTTCTTCGACGGCCCCAGCCACGCACGTTAGAGTCTGCTAAGTATGCCTATGCCTGCACTTGCGCCTCTGTTCATGTCTGTGCCTCTCTAACCAGTGATCCCCTTTTCCGCCTACAGTCTGGGGCATATTGCATTTGGGCTGACCCAAGCTCCCGCGAGATTACCCCCTTTTCAATCGGTACCAACGTGGTGTTCACGGACGAGTTTTCTTCCCATCCGTCCCGCGGCTTGCCTTGTGTCTCATCCCGTCATTCGTTCTTGCTTGCTTGCTGGTCTGCTTCGCGGCCTTTCTCTCCTCCCCCCCCATCCCACCATCACCATCACACTCCTTCGAGCTTCACTTCGTCACTCATTCCTGTTTGATTTATTTTTGCTGTACATTTTTGCTCACTCGCCCCTCCCGGCGAGTAAGAGTCACAATGTCTAATTCAGTATTGGCTTGGGCAATCACACTCCTTACCATCTCATCAACAGTCGTTTCTGGCCTCAAATATACAGCGAGCGAAGTCGATTACAACCTCAATCAGAACAGGTTAGCAAAGAACCCATTCGAATACTCGGGAAAGAGAGAAAACCACGTATTCGCCAAATCACCAAAGAACTGGCGGTTCCCCTACTACACATTATTCATCGACCGTTTCGTCAACGGCGACCCCGAAAACGACAATGCCAACGGCACGGTTTTCGAACATGATATCATGAGCAACCAGCTCCGCCATGGCGGAGACTTGGAAGGCCTCGTCGACACCTTGGACTACATTCAGGGCATGGGAATCAAGGCGCTTTATATCGCCGGTTCCCCCTTCATCAACGACCCATGGAAGGCGGATTCTTACTCGGTACGAAAGACACCCCGCTCGTGACCGGCGCGACAGGAACTGGACTGGAGTGCTGACAGAGATACCGTAGCCACTCGACCTCACCCTTCTTGACAAGCATTACGGTAACATCACCGCGTGGCAAGTGGCCATCGACGAAATTCACCGCAGAGGCATGTATGTGGTCATGGATCAGACCATGGCAACGTAAGTATCCAATTGTTCGCTGCGGCATTGCCGTTACTCACTCTTTTCTTCTAGCATGGGTGATTTGATCGGATTCGAGGGATTCCTCAACAAGTCGACACCCTTCCAGACTACGGAGCACACGGCCCAGTGGAAGACGTCTCGGCGATACCTCGACTTCGATATTGGCAACGAGTACAACGAATCCTGCGAGTACCCGCCTTTCTGGTTCGAGGACGGCAAACCCGTCGGCAAAGATGTTACGGCACAGCTGAAGGGCTGCTACAACAGTGATTTTGACCAATACGGTGACATTGAAGCTTTTGGTGTTTTCCCCGACTGGCAGCGTCAATTGGCAAAGTTCGCGTCCGTGCAGGACCGTCTTCGCGAATGGGTTCCCTCGGTCCGTCAGCGTCTCGAGCTCTACTCGTGCATGACCATTCAAATGCTCGACATCGACGGCTTCCGTATCGACAAGGCCGTTCAGGTCACCGTCGACGCACAGGCCGAGTGGAGTACGGCCATGCGGAAGTGTGCAAAGGACCTCGGCAAGGATAACTTCATGGTTGTGGGTGAAATCACCAGTGGTAACACCCTCGGATCCATTTACCTCGGACGTGGCCGAACCCCGGAGATGGCCTCATCCTTGCAGCTATCGCAAGCCATCGACTTGGACTCGACCAGCCCCTCAGCTTCTGGCAGCTTCATCCGTGAGCATGGAAAGAGTGCGCTTGATGGCGGTGCCTTCCACTACTCCATCTACCGTTTCATGACCCGCTTCCTCGGCTTGAGCGGTAATCTAGAGGCTGGATACGATCTCCCGACCGACTGGGTTCAGACCTGGAACCAGATGATCTTGACCAACGACTTCTACAACGCAAACACTGGCGAATTCGACCCGCGTCACTTGTATGGCGTCACCAATCAGGACGTTTTCCGCTGGCCCGCTATAGAACTCGGAACAGAGCGCATGCTTCTCGCCTACTTCATCACAACCATGCTTCTTCCCGGCGCCCCTCTGGTGTACTATGGCGAGGAGCAAAACTTCTACGTCTTGGACAACACGGCCGAGAACTACGTTTTCGGCCGTCAAGCCTTCTCCGCCGCTCAGGCGTGGAAGGTCCACGGATGTTATGTGGGCGACAATTCCGTCTACGTTGGCTGGCCCATCAGCAAAGGCAAGAAGGGCTGCGAGGACCCGACCGTAGCCTACGACCACCGTGATCCCTCGGCATCGGTCCGCAATTGGATGAAGCGGCTCTTCGCTTTCCGCGTAGAGTACCCCGTCCTCGAGAACGGTTGGCTTCTCGAGCAGCTGTCAAACAAGACCCACGGTGTCAAACACAACGGTAGTAGCGTCGCAACTGAGACCGGAATCTGGAGTGTCGCGCGTGGCTACTTGAGCAACCAGAAAGAGAAGGGTGACCCTGTCTGGCTGGTTTACCACAACAGCCCCAATGAGACGACCTATGAGTTCGACTGCAGCAACGAGGCAGCTGCCTTCCTCTCGCCTTTTGACGAAAACGCAAAGGTCAGGAATCTGTTTGACACCAACGGCGCCATCACACTTGAGAGCTCGACCAAGAACAACGGGTTCAATGGCAATGGCAAGAAGGCCGGCTGCATCAGCAGCATCACCATGTCGCCCTTTGAGTTCCGGGCCTACGTTCCCGACTCGAAATGGATGGAAATTGCGCCCTCCATCACCGGTTTCGAGCCCGGCCATGATGCTCCCATCGACTCGACCAACGCCAACGGCCGGATTCCCATCGCCTTCAAGTTCTCGACCGAGATGGACTGTGCCACGGTCACCAAGTCTATATCTGCTCGTGTCACTGTTGATGCCAACACCGAGACAGAGCTCACCTTCGACACTCCCGTCTGCGGTGCCATGGACCCGATCGAGAAGGAGTCTTGGACTGGCGCCATCGCCTCTGTCTGGAAGTGGTCCGCCAACCTCCAGAATGTTCCCGACGGTATCGTCAAGATCACTGTCGACAACACAACGGCGCCCGGAAACAAGAGGACCGACGCCGTCGACCATTTCCTTGTCCGTTTCGGCAAGCCGTTCAATCCCGTCGTGTTCCCCGCTTCCGCCAATTACTCGCGATCGCTCATGCAAGAGAGCAACGGTGTGTTCTTCATCAATCACGCCGCTCCTGGTGCCAACAAATGGCGTTACAGCACCAACTGGGGCACCACCTGGAGCAACTGGCAGCCGTACACTGGTGCCAGACAGCGCATGATTCCTCAGTCTTGGGATGGTACCGACCTCCAGAAGTGGGAGGGCCAGCATCTCATGGTTCAATACTTCAGCAAACCTCTCGGTTCGTCTTCCTTTATCCAGCACGCCGACAGCAGTGACATCCCCTTCTCCCGCCAATGGCCTCACATCTTCCTACACGGACCCTTTAACAAGTGGGGTTACGATGCCGGTCTGCCAAACTTGATGACCCATGTTGGCAACAACCTCTGGGAGCTGCATTTCATGTACGAATGGCCCGCCCAGGTCCAGGTAAACGTCTGGGGCATCAACCCGGATAACCAACCTGATGCCTCATTCGTCTACGGCGACCCCAACGGCGATGGTGTCCTTGACCGCCTGCCCCCGAGCAGTTTGTCCGACAACGTGGTCAACTTGACCTCGCCACCTCCGATGCCCTATCTCTCCTACAAGCTGGTTCTCAACGACGCCAACTGGAACTACGTCGCCGTTCCCGAGGGCAGCATGTGGATCCAGATCATCTTCTTCTTCCTCCTTGGTCTCATGCCCATTGTCCTCGCAGGACTGGCCGGCTGGATCTACATGAAGGGTTTCTATCAGGTCAAGATCAACAAGTCAGGATTCTCCAAGAAGGGTTGGTTACCACTCAAGCTCGGGAATGAGTCCAACATTAACTTCGGCGAAAAAGGCAAAAGTCTCGAGATGTCCCAAATTCCTCCATCCCCTCTCACGCCAGCTGCCGCTGCGGCTACCGGCGGCGCCCCCCGAAGGAAGGTCCTCATCGCCACCATGGAGTACAACATCGACGACTGGAAGATCAGCATCAAGATCGGTGGTCTTGGTGTCATGGCCAAGCTCATGAGCCAAGCCCTCTCCCACGTGGATCTCATCTGGGTTGTCCCTTGTGTTGGCGACGTCGACTACCCCCTGGAGAACGAGGCCGAGCCGATGTTTGTCGAAGTCATGGGCGACTCCTTCGAGGTTAAGGTCTACTACCACCAGTCAAAGAACATCACGTACGTCATCCTCGATGCTCCCATCTTCCGCCAGCAAACCAAGGCCGACCCCTATATCGCTCGCATGGACGATCTTGAGAGTGCCATCCTGTACTGTGCCTGGAACAGCTGTATTGCTGAGTCGATCCGCCGCTTCAACGCCGACATCTACCACATCAACGATTACCACGGCGCCGCCGCACCGCTCTACCTTCTCCCAGAAACCATCCCGGTCTGCTTATCGCTGCACAATGCCGAGTTCCAGGGCATGTGGCCTATGAGAACCGAAGCAGAGCAAAAGGAAGTCTACAGCGTCTTTAACCTCCCGCCCAAGGTCGTCAAAGACTACGTCCAGTACGGTTCGGCCTTCAACCTTCTGCACGCTGCCGCTAGTTACCTCCGCATCCACCAACGCGGTTTCGGTGCCGTTGGTGTGTCCAAGAAGTACGGTGACCGTTCCCTGGCTCGTTACCCCATTTTCTGGAGTTTGAAGAACATTGGTCAGCTGCCCAACCCCGATCCCTCCGATACTGGCGAATGGAACCCCGAGGAAGATATCTCGAACGCCCAGGACGATATCACGATTGATGAGACATTCGAGGCCAACCGAGGCACGCTCCGGAGACAAGCCCAGGAGTGGGCTGGTCTTGAGGTCAACCCCAACGCCGATCTCTTTGTCTTCGTCGGGCGATGGAGTTTGCAAAAGGGTGTCGATTTGATCGCCGATCTTTTCCCCAGCATTCTCGAGAAGTACCCCTCTGTCCAGCTCATCTGTGTCGGTCCCGTCATCGACTTGTACGGCAAGTTCGCGGCCCTGAAGCTCAACAAGCTCATGGAGAAGTACCCTGGCCGTGTCTTCAGCAAGCCCGAGTTCACCCAGCTGCCTCCCTATATCTTCAGCGGTGCCGAGTTTGCCCTCATTCCTTCGCGTGACGAGCCCTTCGGCCTGGTCGCCGTCGAGTTCGGTCGTAAGGGTGCCTTGGGTGTTGGTGCCCGTGTCGGTGGTCTCGGTCAGATGCCCGGTTTCTGGTACACCGTCGAGTCCATGAGCCCTGCCCATTTGCTCCAACAGTTCAAGCAGGCGATTGCCTCTGCTCTCAGCTGCAAGCCTAGAAAGCGAGCCCTCATGCGCGCCTGGAGTGCCAAGCAGCGTTTCCCTGTCGCGCAGTGGATCAGGCAACTCGACACGCTCTACACCGAGTCGATCAAGATACACAACAAGGAGGCTGCCAAGCAGAAGAAGGCTGGCGGCATCCGCAACCTGACCGACTCCTCATTGAGATCAAGCGTCGCTGTCAGCGAGTATGGCGCAGAACTCACGCCCACCGGCTCAAGAGCTCCCTCGCCTCTCCCGCCCCCGAGCCGGATTGCCAGCCCTGCGGGCCGCATCAACTCGCCTGACCTCGGCACACCCAACATGCCGTGGAACACCATACCTTCCTCCCGCCGCAGCTCTTTCTCGAGCTCCATCAATGGCCGCGACAGCATGCTCGCACCCCGTGAAAGCATGTTCGCCACCGGTCGTGAGAGTATGGTCAGCGTGGACAGCTTCGCCATGCGCGCCCAGAACGACGTTTCATCTCCCCAGACTCCCGGCTTCGATGGTCTCGGCCTGCCTCAACCCAGCTTCTACAAGCAGCAGCGGAACAGCTCCCAGCTGTCTCTGCCGGATGTTGTCGGCGACCGCCACGACCTGAAGCTGCAAAACGTGGACCAGAACTTCACCGATAAGAACGGCGAGTTTTACAATGAGTTCGAGCAGATGCTCAACAGCCTGACAGCCAAGAACTCCGGCAATGACCTCTGCATCGAGAATTTCCTCAAGAAGAGCGAGAAGAAGTGGTTCGCTAGATACCGTGACGCCAAGCTTGGCCGGAGTGACCACAGCCGGTCGAGGAGTCCCGCGCCCGGCCGCCCGGGTTCGAGCAAGGGTATTGGTGGCAACTTTGATGGAGACCGTGGCCGCAGCCGCACTCCAAGCGGCCTTACCGGTGGCTCTCATTACGACGACAGCCCCATTGACGACGAATTCTTGTTGGGTGACAACTACAACGCGCCTACAGGTCTCAAGAAGTGAGTTTTGTCCCGACATTTGTTTGTACTTGACAGAAAGCTAACTCCTTTTCCAGGATCCTGTCTATCCGCATCGGTGATTGGCCAGTCTACGCCTTTTTCCTCGCCTTTATGCAAGTGATCTCCATCAACTCGTACCAGATCGTCCTCCTCACGGGCGAGACCAACCAAACCCCCGTCAAGCTGTACATTGTCGCAGCTACCTACCTCGTCACATCCGCCTTTTGGTGGGTTATGGTCCGTGTCACCAAGTCCGTCTACGCTCTGTCGCTCCCCTGGGTCTTTTTCGGAATGGCCTTCTTCCTGCTTGGTGTGTCGCCCTACATGAGCCCCTGGCAGAGCCGCGCTGCCATGCAAGACGCCGCCACTGCCCTCTACTCAGCTGGCGCCAGTGCCGGTGCTCTGTCTTTCGCGCTCAACTTTGGTGACGAAGGCGGTGCCCCGACGAAGCAGTGGATTACTCGCGCTCTTGCGGTTGCCGGTGTTGCTCAGGTGTACTCCTTGATGCTCTGGTACTGGGGATCTCTTACCCACACCCCGGAGACGTCCCCGATGGCCTTCTTCGACGGCACCAGCATCCCCAAGGCTTTGGTCGTCTGCGTTCCCGTTGCCATTATGCTCTGGTCCATCGGTGCCATCCTCTTCTTCGGTCTCCCCGACTACTACCGCCAGGCACCGGACAACATTCCCGGCTTTTACATCTCGCTCATCCGCCGCAAGCTTGTCCCTGTCTTCTTCATCATGATCATCATCCAGAACTACTGGCTGTCGGCTCCTTACGGCCGTAACTGGGGATTCCTCTTCGCGTCACAGTTCATCCCCGGGTGGGGCGTCGTACTGCTCGCCCTTTGCTTCTTCGTCGTCCTCTGGGCCATCATTCTCTTCGTCTTCTCCTTCTTCTCCGAGAGCCACACCTGGCTTCTGCCAATCTTCGCCATCGGCCTGTGCGCTCCTCGTTGGGCGCAGATGCTCTGGGGTACCAGCAGCATGGGAATGTACCTCCCCTGGGCCGGCGGCCCCGTCGGTTCGGCCATCCTTTCTCGCTGCCTCTGGCTCTGGCTCGGCCTCCTGGACAACATCCAGGGTGTCGGCCTGGGTATGATGCTGCTTGCGACGCTGACGCGCCAGCACGTGTTGGCCGTCCTCATCGGAGCGCAGATCGTGGGCAGTGCCTTTACGATGCTCGCGCGCGCGACGAGCCCCAATGCCCTTTCGCCCAACACGACGTTCCCCGACTTCTCCCAGGGACTGATGCCCGGCCTTTCAAGTTACTGGTTCTGGATCTGCCTGGGCTTCCAGCTGGTGATCCCCGTCTTGTTCTTCAAGTTCTTCAGAAAGGAGCAGGTGTCGAAGCCGTAAAAGAGACGTCATGCAAGAATGTGCGATGCGAAACAAAAAAATACCCGGGGGCGCGACTACAGAGCCGCGCCTCTTGTCATGTTTGGTCTTGGGGGGTTCCAGGGAGAGAGGATGGGCGGCACCGGCTCACTCTCCTCCCCGATTTATGAACCTTTTGGTTGTATAATGATGTATAACTTTCCTCCCGTTTTATATACACACCTAGTTCTTTGCCCTCTCGCCCGAGGAAGCAAAAGACGTTTGTACCTAGCCACGAAACAAAAAGGGGGAAAGGGAAAAGGGGCGCAGATGGCGGCGCAAAAACAGTGACACTCGGCTGTCCTTGTCGCAGTTGTTTGTCGCTCCTTTTTATCTTCTGTCATAGTCTATCCACGCGTCTCTCTTTTCTGAGACGAGGCGGCGGGAGGGGGACCCCGATCTCCGACGGCACAAACAACAAGCGCTCGTGGAAGAAAGCCACCATTTAGATTTTAGACTCACGCTATGTCCTCGCTCTTTTCTGTCACAATCATGAATAATAACTTTGCAATCATCTATCATTGTTTCTGTCCAGGTGACGCGTGCACTTGTGAACCTGTCATCCAAGCAAGCGCCGCATTCGCGAACTTAGGCGCCTCCCGCGGCTCTCGGTAACCAAGTCCATAAAGCAGCGGCAGGGCCTTGTCAACCTCGCGGCTATCACGGAGTTCAAAGGCCTTCTTGGAAGACCCAGATGCAAGCATATCGTTTTGGGGTGGCTAATTCAGTCTGGAACGAGTTGACGAACCTGGGGGGGGCCCAGGGTATCCGGCAGTCACAACAGTCTCATCGCCAAGATGCAAGCGGGATTCGCCCGAAGTGTAGCCCCCGCTGCCGTGTGGTCGGCACGAGGTTGGGATCCTGCGTGCCGATCACCGGACGACCTTCCGAGGTAACAAAGGCCCGGCCGGACGATGCCGTTTGGGGAGGCGCTCGAGAAGCACATCGACGCCTCCGGTCTCGGTTGGAAGATTCTTTCTGTGAGCGGTGCTATGTAGAACGGTCCGGACGCTGTGAGGGAATCATGCAACGCGCCATTCAGACCCGAGATCCAACAGATATCTCACCATGTCGGTAGCTCGTGCGGTGATGGACCTCTCCGTGAAGCCGTTCCATCGCTGTCCATCCATGGGAACGAACCCCTCCTCCTGGGCGAAAATAACCATAAAAGTCAAGGGTGGGTCGTATCACGAACGGGTCGTTCCGATACAGTTGCTCAAGTGACGCAGGATCTGAATCGCGGCCCTTACAGTCCGAGGCTGGCGGGCTATCGTCAAGTCTTAACCAGTATCCCCGGACTACAGAATACGAAGATGCGCGTCTCTAGCGTATGTGCCGGAAATTGGAAACCCGCGCAGTGATAGACATCGGGTTGCTAGACCAAGCTCAAGACGGCAGGTCGATGTAAGGCACTAAGGAGGGGAACGAGGGATACGGGACTGGACGACATGGTCAGAGGTGGACCGCAATTGCTTGGCTTGAGCGGTGAGGTCGCCTCGGGGGTGGAGATGCCACTGCAACGTCTGCCGAAAGGGGATAAGAAGCCAGGGTCCGGGGGGGGGATCGTTGTGCGTACCGGGGTATGAGCTTCAATACGAGATGGTCAACGGGTCGTGGCATCGCGCGAGGGGATCATGTTATATCCCCCGGATACTGGTACTGTGGGCAAGCGGGCAGCGGAGGCTCATAAAAAGGTGTTTGGCGCCCGGCGGACAACGGCAGGAGGAGGATGACAAGGCATCGGCCCTCGGTCACGAGTCTCGACATTTCCATTCGTTCATTGTCCGACCATGCGTGTTGCGAGTGCCCTGATCTCCGTGCTGGCATTGGCCGGCACGGGCGCCGCCAAAGTGTCTCGGCGTGCCGTGGACGAGAACTCCCGGCCGTCCGACTCGAACATCGCCGCGCCCAAGAAGTTCATCCTTGAGCTCGAGCAGGTACGCAGACTTGGCGAGAAAAGCCCCCTGGGAGAGAGAGAGAGAGAGAGGGAGAGAGGCTCGACGCTAAGACAACATATGCACGCAGGGAGCCGACAAGGACGCCGTGGTCCAACAGCTCCAGGCCGTTCCTGGGAGCAAGGTCCTCAAGGTCTTCGACTCGTCCATCTTCAAGGGGATCGCCGTCGAGTCGGACAACGAGAACACGGACTCGCTCGAGGCGCTCGCGCCGGTCGTCAAGGCGTGGCACTCTACCCGCATCCAGCTTGCCCCTGTCGTGACTGGGGAATCCTTCAGCGACGATGCCAAGGCGCTGAACTACTCCATCCACTGGATGACGGGCGTCGACAAGCTCCACGAGCAGGGTGTTTTCGGCAAGGGCGTCAAGGTCGGCGTTGTCGACACCGGTACCGACTACACTCATAAAGCCGTAAGCTTTCATTCATAGGTACCTGAGGGTACGCATGCTTTGTAAAGCCGCTGACTAATCGAGCACAGCTCGGGGGCTGCTTCGGAGAGGGCTGCAAGGTGGCTCGCGGCTATGATTTCGTCGGCGATGACAGTGAGTTGACCATCAGAGACCAAAGAGCAAAAATGGTGACTGACTTCACCAGCCAACTGGCCCTTCCCCGGCCAGGAGAGACACCCCGATGAGGACCCCTTCGATGATTATGCTGGACACGGCACGCATGTGGCCGGCATCATTGCCGGCAAGAGCACCGAGTGAGTCTTCTTGCTAGACACATAGTAGACAGGCCAAACGAACCCCGACTTACTCTCGTCAGATTCACCGGAGTTGCCCCCGAAGCCACCTTGTATTCCTACAAAGTGTTCGGGCCGCAAGGAGGCACTGACGAGGAGGCCTTGATCGAGGCGTTCCTTCGCGCCTTTGACGACGGCGTCGACATCATCACGGCCTCTGTCGGCTCCAACGGTGGCTGGTCCGACAACGCCTGGGCCCTGGTCGCCTCCCGCATCGTCGAGCAGGGCGTCGTGGTCACAATCGCCGCCGGAAACTCGGGCGAGCTCGGCCCTTTCTCTTTCAGCAGCGGCGCCGCCGGCAAGGAGGTCCTTGCCGTGGGTTCCGCCGACGCCTCCATCGTCTCGGCCCGCCAGTTCGCCGGCACCTTCAACCTCGATGGCCAGTCTAACCGGACCATCCTCGGGTACCGCCCCGCCCAGGACCAGTTCCCCGCCGACATCGTCGGCTGGCCCATCGTGCCCATCACCCTCAACATCAGCGTCGAAAACGACGCCTGCCAGCCGCTGCCCGAGGGCCTGAACCTCACCGGGACGATTCCGCTCGTGCGGTTCGATGCGGGTTGCGAGGATTCCGTCAGGCAGAGATGGGTCCAGGAGCGCGGCGCCAAGTACATGCTCTTCTACATAACCGACAGGCCCATTGTCGGCTTCTCCGGCGCCGGCTGGGCCCAGAGCATATGGGGTCTCCTCTCCAAGGACGCCGGCGAGGCCATCGTCAAGACCGTCATCGCCGGCGGCAACGTCACCGCCGACTTCTCCCTGGACCAGAACAGCAACTACGTCGGCATGTACAACGCCGGCGGCGGGAAGCCCTCCGTCTTCACCTCCTGGGGCGGCACCTTCGACCTCGAGGTGAAGCCCGACATCACCGCCCCCGGCGGCAGGATCTTTTCCACCTACCCCGGGAACCGCTACCGCGACCTCTCGGGCACCTCCATGGCCTGTCCCTACGTCGCCGGCGTCGCCGCCCTGTACATCGGCGCCCACGGCGGCCGCTCCACGCACGGCGCCGGCTTCGCCAAGGCCCTGCACGCGCGCATCGTCGCCTCGGGCCGCGCCATCCCCTGGTCCGACGGCACCACCAAGGACTTTGGCTTCTGGGCCCCTCCCATCCAGGTCGGGAGCGGCCTCATCGACGCCGTCTCCGTGCTCAACGCGACTTCGCAGCTGTCGGGCGAGACCAAGTTCGCGCTCAACGACACGCATCACTTTTCGCGCTACCACCAGGTCGACATCACCAACACCGGCCCCACGGAGCTCGAGTACGTGTTCAAGGTGCAGGATGCCGCCGGCTTGGAGTCGTACTGGACCGCGGACGCCGGCATCGATTTCGCCCCTCGCATCAAGGATTTCGCTGAGATCGAGCCCTTCAAGATCGGGACCCCCGTGAGCGTGCCTTCGGGCACGTTCAAGGTCGGGCCTGGCCAGACCAAGACCGCAAAGTAGGTTTCTCCTGGAGACCGTCCCGCGCTTTGGAAACGAGCTGACGTGCTGCTTCCCCAGGTTCTCTTTCGATATCCCGCAGGGCCTCAACGCCACAAGACTGCCCGTTTTCGGTGGCAAGATCCTCATCAGCTCCAGTGCTGGCGATGTGCTCTCCGTGCCCTACTATGGTGCGGCTCAACCCCCTTGCTTTGACTTGGCCGTTTGCTGACCATCCATCCGCAGGCGTCGGCGGAAGCGTTAAGCACAGTATCACTGACATGTATTACACGTCCGTGGGATACCCCCGTTTCGTGTCTGGCCTTAACCGGACATTGCTCTCTGAAAAGTCGAGGTAGGGCCTTCCGACATCCTGTACTGAGGGCCAGCATGACTGACCCCAAGATCATCAGCTTCACTTTCGATCTCTCCCGCGAGAAGCAAGATTTCGTCAGACTTCAAGTCGTTTTGACTTGGGGAACTCGCGAACTACGCTGGGATGTAAGTGTTTGCCGCCCCACTTCTCCGCGCTCACTTCGCAGCCGGAGTTGCTAACGTGAACCCTCCTGCAGGTCTTCGAGTCCACCTACCAGGAGCGTGAATGGGTCTACCCGCCGGTCGTCGGGCAGAACAAGTTCCTTGGCTCCGTCGCCAGCTTCGACGTCTACAACACCCCCAACTACCCCGTCTTCGATCCCGCCACCGACAGCGTCAACAACACCATCTCCTACCCGCTTCAGGATCAGTCCCGTGACACGCCCTACGAGTCGTGGTGGCTCGGGAAGCTGGCGGACGGAAGCCAGATCAAACCTGGAAAGTACAAGTCAGTGAACCCCCCCAGACTCCGTCTCGTTTCACAATGGTTCATGATCGCTGACTACCATGGCCAGATGGCGCTTCGCCGCTCTGAAACCGTTTGGCAACCCCAAGGCGTCGGACAACTGGGATATCTTCGAGGCTCCTGAGATCGAGATCCTGCCGCTCACCGGAGGCAACTCTACGATCGCTCGCCGTCACCGAACGCTGTAGAGGACCAAGACGCTGCCGAAGTTCCGCGCTCCCATAGACCAGTAATAATCTAGCTCCTTTTTTCCATGCAGTGTGTGTGTGTGTGTGTGTGTGTGTGTGCCTATCCTCCAACAAGATCACTCCATCGCCACCAGTTCGTCCTTGACCGTCTCGGGCTTCTCGTCGCCCTTGTGCTCGTCCTTGCCGAAGATGCCCTTCTCGTCAAACCAGTTCGCGTCCTGCTCGAGCGCGTGCTTCGCCAGCCTGTCGGCCTCCTTATTCTCCTTCTTGGGCACCTGCCAGAACTCCACCGCCACGCCCAGCTTGCCCAGCGACATCATCGTGAGCATCAGGTTGTCCCACAGGTCCTCGTTCTTGACCTTGTCCCCCTTTGTGTTCTTCCACCCGTTGGCCAGCCACTTCTTCATGTGCGGCGGCTCCCCGCCCCGCCCGCCCGCCACGCCTTCCACCAGGTACGCCGAGTCGCTCTTCACCACGACGTGGTGCAGCTTGAACGGCGCCGGCGCTCGGCCGGCCCCGCGCGGGGACGGAAGCCCCTGCTGCGCGAGCCGCGCCGCCTCCATCAGCCCCGCGATCGCGGCGTACAGGTCGCCGCGCTGCTGTGTGTGTTGCGGGCGGTCGCGGCTGTCGCTGCCGTCCGTGTCGCGCATGACGTGGCCGCGGTCGGCCGCGTCCGGGACGCGGCAGGCTCGGTTGGCGATGTTGTTGGGGCCGAGGTAGACGCCGACGGCGGACCTCGTCGGCGGCTGGTCCGGGCTGTTCTGGGGCGGGCAGACGCCGCGGACGGCGACGACGAGGGAGTCGGTGTGGCACGAGGGCTTCTGGTCCGTCGCGGCGGGCGCGGCGTGGCAGCGGACGTGGAAGAGGTTGAAGGGGGCGGTGCCGCCGGGGATCTCCAGGTTGGCGGGGTCGTCGCCGTAGACTTCGACGTGGTCGGTCGGGAAGCGGCGGACGACGTAGCCGTCCGAGTCCGGCTCGACGAGCTGGCCGATGCGGTGGGGGGTGTGGGGGTCGTGCTTCTGCTGTGCGCGACTCATTTTGGTGAGATTACCTAGGTAGGATGTGGTGTACCAGCAAACCCTTGTCTTCTCTTTTGCAGTGATATGGATATGCAGACTTGAATCTGCTTGGATACGTAGGCGATTGAGATGGCGGGGTGTGAGTGAGAATGGCGGGGATTGAGGCTGATGAGTGAAGTGGAGATGACAGTGAGAGGTTGAAAACTCAGGGCACCTCTTACAATCGATAAGTCATCCGCCACCTACCCTCCCCCGGATTTCCACAAGTCCCAGGTGCTTGTCCCCTTCTGTCGTTTCGTACGAGTCTTCACCCCGTGGTACCCTAAAATGAAACATGGTAATTGTCGGTCGATTCCTGTGGTCAAGGCTTCATTGGCAATACCGGAAGCTGACGAGGCGTTCGGCCGTTGTTCGGTGCAAGTGGTGTAGGCAATCGGTACCCGGGCGACCGGAGCCGGCAACGGGAAAAGTGGGTATTGCGGCACCCTGCCGGCCGCCAGGCCATGCTGTGGGTGACACGCGCCGAGGTCCTCGGCATTCCTTGACGAAGGGCGGGCGCCCGTTAGCTAGCGAGTTAAAGTTACACAGGAGGAATAGTCAATTCCCTGCACCAAAGAATGTCCATACGGGCGCAACTTTTAAGCATAACCCTTAGCCTCACCTAGGTAGTCTAGAGATTCCCACCACCGTCTTTCATGTATTCAGTTAACCAGATTCAAGTATTTGTCTCGTCAATTCTTTCATGGCTAGTTTCTCATTTAAAATAGTCATGGATCCCTGTATTTACTTATTTCTGGGTTATTTTGCCTGTCGAACCCCCTACAGCTCCTCGCCCGGTATCGTAGCAGAAAGGCAGACGAGAGCTTCTAGCAGTGGACTGAGAGTCCTGGGTCAAGGAACATCACTGTCCAGATATGTTGTTTCTGTAAACGTAAAGAAAGGCGAAATCCCGAAAGCAACCACGAGGGATGCAACGGCACAGCTGGCATCAATGAAAACCTTTGGCCAACATCTTCTAGTAATCCTGGCAGTTCTATTTACTAATCATACACTCATGGCACACCCGTTCGTCCAACTGCGATTTATATCTTTGTCGGCGACATGGCATTAGTCGCTCTATAGTATCCTGGTCGGCCCAGCGTTGCTCTGGAGTGTTGTATTCCGTCGTTCATCGTCCTCTAGGTGATCTCAGTTGGTGGCTAACTTGCTCCAGTCAAACGGAAGAAACTTATACGTCTTTGCCTCGTCATCGTCAGGCATGTAGCATTTCACCCTCAAACACTCGCCTACGCCATTGTGATCATTACAGCCGTCGCTTTCGAGGGCCTCGGCCTGTTGCCCGGCCTCAACATCGACTTCTCTGAGCGCTTGGATGATGCAATAAGTCGAGCCGGGTCTCGAGTACTCCAAGAAGGCGTCAAATCTGGGTGTACCTCGCTGAGTGCTCAGTAGAGGAACGAGCTCGAGGAATATGGACTTGTAGGTCGGGGAGTCCTCGCTTTCGGAGTCCTGAACGACGTCGAATCTGTTTAGGTTGGATGCCAGTCTGGTGAGTCTGCTCTGCCAGACGTACGTAAGTAAGATGTCCTCAGAGACGAAACTTGTGCGAGCTCTCTTGCGCGGCGGGGCCTGCAAGTCGAGGGGCTGTGACGACTGCAGACTATGGATGGCATGCAGAATCTCGCTGTGCTTCTTGTCGCTGTGGGCGTCGCTGTCATCACGGGCTTTCGAGGCATCTGTATGGTGGTCGGCGACTTTGCCCTCCAACTCTTTGAGTCTAGCCTTGGTGTTGCTCAGCTCCTCCCGGAGGCCGGCGTTCTCCGCTTGAAGGCCGCCATTTTCTGCCGCATCGGTGAGCTGGGTGACTCTGAACCCCTGCAGCTCTTGGTACAGCGCCTCCTTCTGCTCTTTTTCGGTGACTACCCGGGCCTTGTCGAGTGAGTTTTGGTACTTGAGGTTATGCAGCTCCAGGCGGAAGTCTTGGTTCTGCTGTCTCTCGCGCACTAGGTCGGCTTCCAACTCTTTCCGCTTCGCCACTTCGGCCTGAAGCTTGGTATCAACCATGTCTCTCTTGTGGCTTGCGGATACGACCACATGGCGAACGCCCTCGAGGGTTTCCATCAGGCTTTTCGCACTTTGAAGGGCAGACATGACTAGCTTCGTGTCGGGGCCATAGTCCTGGTTGGTCCCAGCAGACTGTATTGACGAGAAGCGGAATACGGGCTGGCCCGAGTCCGGTGTGGTGTATGGGGATGTCGAGACTCTTGGGGTCTGCTGGCTTGAAGTTTGCTGGTTCGGGCGCGTTTGGCTCAAGTTGGACGGTGCAGGCGAGTGATAGAATGAAGATGCCGGCATTCTCGTGGACCGAGCTTGTTGGCCGTCGAGGGTCTGCATGATGTAGCCATGTCTATCGATGGGAGTTGAGGCGACGCGCTGGGTGACGGTTGGATGGAAAGGTGAACTGAAGGGCGTGTCCTTTAAAAGGTCGTAGCCACAGATTCCGTCTGGTTGGGGTACTTTGAGCGAATTGTTGGCCATTTGACTAGACCGAGTATCAAAGTCGGACGGCTCGCTTCGGATGAGAGGCGTTTGCTGGCTCTCCCGATTCTCTCTGTTGGTACCCGGCGGCTCGGTGCCGAGGCCCTCTCCTCGGCCCCTTTCCTCCCATATATTCTCTTCCATTCTGGGCTCGACTTCGGTGATGAGTTGGAGGAACTCGGAATGGGGAGCAAACAGGAATGGCCGAGAAAGAAACAGATGGATGGATGAGGTGTCAATGAGGTGTTAGGACGGGCGAAGAGTAAATGTAATCTTCATCCCAGTTTCTTTCAACACACAACCCCAAATCACATGACTGTTCGTAGTTAGATTGGTCCGTCTTTTGGTGCATATGTGTGGCATACGAGGGGCCATATTACAGAGTACGGTCTTTGGAGGCGCGACTAGTATCTTGGATGGATGTTAAAAGCTCCAAGACTCGTGAAGGGGTGGCAAGTGCTGAATCCAGTTGGGCTAGGCGCTTTGCTTAGAGGCTCTGGTACAGTATGCGTTTGTGAGTCCAGTATGTTTGTTCTACATTGAAAAACCTTGTCTTGCTTATAGTCTAAGGGATCAAAGAGCTGCAGAGTGAGATCGATACTTCTGCTCCTTTGACGAATCGAATTGCTCAGACTGATGGGGAAGAGCGCTCGAAACGAGAAACGATGTTCAGTAGCCAACCGCTCAAACCACATCATCATCGTCGTCGAGTAACTGAATCGGTACTACCTGTGGTCACCCATGAGGTGTCAGGCATGGTGTATCATGCGCCTTACTGTAGTTTCAAGAGCAAACAGACGCACGATAACCACCACCCAGTAGGAATATTGTAGGCGACATCGGCAAACGCTGGGGAAATCGCGGAGGGAAAAGCTATCCCGTGTCAACTTGTCAACGCAATGCTCTACGAGTGATCAAACCCTTCATCCCTTGCTTTGAGTAGCAGTCTTCTTGAATAATTTGGAACTGATCCGAGAGCATGGATTTTCCGGGCCTGTTAATTCCTTGTTTGAGAACCTACTAATGCTTCCCATCAACAAGCTTGGTAACAGATGTATGGAGTTCGCTGAGATGCATGTCTGAGGCGCTTGGAACGCTGGACATGTTTCTTTCAATGGCAGCGCCATCGGATTTCCTGGCATATCATCTCGTCGCCGCACATATATGGCATACATTTCGGCAAAAAAGCTCATGCCTTGGCCATTCATAGAACGTCCTGTTGTCCGGCAATGCGTCCAAGTTACCATATATGGTTGCGTGAGGCTGCGCTTTTCCGGACAGGCAAATAGCTGTTATTGGGAAAGAATACATGCGTACCTTCGAAGCCATCACTAGGCAGAGAGGGAGTAAAGGTCAGGAGGCTCCAACTATCATATGCCAGCAGTGTCTGGTTGACGATCTCCGGCTTGCACTGAGAACCAAAGTCCTGATGATATGAATCATGCATGGGGTATCATTGTAACGAAGTTCTTTAACTCAGCCATTTTTCAGCCATTTTTCGGCCTTGTTGGGTATCAACCTCCTGAGCACATCAATCTGCCGCGCCTGCGCCTTGTGCTTCAAATCTGCAATTCCTCGTCTGTCGGTCCGTCGCTGACCATTCGAGTACACAACTGTATAGTCTGGTATCTTCTCGCCAGGTTTGATGACGGTCGATGGTGATATCGTGCAATTCTATGGCAGTCAGCATCCGAATTCGTCGCAAGAAGAACGTCACACAAACCTTGCCGATGACGGCACCGCTCCCTATCCGAGATCGAACTCCAATCACAGTATCTGACCCAATCTCTGTGCCTCCCGCTTGAATGACCGAGCCGACCTCTACCGTCACATAGTCTCCAAGCGAAAGACCTCCGCTGGCATCATCGTTGCCAACCGCGCCAACATGAGCTCGCTCGTGGATGATGCACCGTCGACCGATGAGGATACTGCCGTTGGTTGACTCCACCTTCGATCGCGGATGCAAGACGCTTTCGGACTGGATCGTGATGGAGTGCGTTCCAATAAGAATGGCGCTGTCGGCGACGGTGATTGAGGAAGAGAAGTTGACTGGCGGTTTCGGGCCGGTGTTGGATACAGCGGGCAGCATGGAATGCCGCTTGCTGGACGACATTGTGAAGTATGATGTTGGGTTGCCTCGCCCCTTGAGATTTGCTATCCGGAAGATGAATAGTGCATTCTCGGAGACGATCGCAACGCGGAACCAGGTCTTTGGAGAACTATCTGATCTACGACGCGCAGCGGTGTTAGTGATCGGAGAGCTTGCCGTGGGGCATCGCACGACGCACCGGCCACCGATGCTCAGTCTCTGGGGCGGGCTGGCCTAGCACATAACCCCGGTTGATGCATCTGAAGGATCACGTGATCTAAATCGCTGACTAACGGCCCGCATTGGCCAATCAACGCCAATTGGAAATAAGCATCATCGACTTGGGGCATCAGAGCTTCGTTCCACGACGGCGAATTCATCCGACCGACACCCTCCATCCACCACCAACACCTCCCCCCCCCGCAAACGCCCACGATGGCCACTCCACGGCGGTTGCCCGCGCAGGCCGCGCAGGCTGCGCGAAACTTCGCAACGGTACGAACGTACGGCGGTCTGAAGGACCAGGACCGCATTTTCCAGAATCTCTACGGCCGGCTGCCCCCGACGCTGGCTTCGGCGAAGAAGATGGGCGATTGGCACAAGACGAAGGAGATCATTCTCAAGGGACACGACTGGATCATCAGCGAGGTCAAGGCCTCGGGTCTCCGTGGCCGTGGAGGTGCCGGTTTCCCTTCAGGATTGAAATGGGTAGGTTGACACCCCGCGGGCTGCCGAGTTATTGCCGCGGCAATCAAGGGAAGGGAACGGGACAACGGGCTAACGCAGATGGCACCCGCGCAGTCGTTCATGAACTTCAAGGACTGGGACAAGGACGACAAGCCAAGATACCTGGTCGTCAACGCCGATGAGGGTGAGCCCGGAACCTGCAAGGACCGCGAGATTATGCGAAAGGACCCCCACAAGCTCATCGAGGGATGCCTGGTCGCTGGCCGAGCGATGAACGCCACCGCCGCCTACATCTACATCCGCGGCGAGTTCGTCCACGAGGCCGCCATCCTCCAGAACGCCATCAACGAGGCGTACAAGGACGGCCTGATTGGCAAGAACGCCTGCAACTCGGGATACGACTTTGACGTCTTCATCCACCGCGGTGCTGGTGCCTACGTCTGCGGTGAGGAGACGTCCCTTATCGAGTCCCTCGAGGGCAAGCCCGGAAAGCCCCGTCTCAAGCCGCCCTTCCCCGCCGCCGTCGGTCTCTTCGGTTGCCCTTCGACCGTCGCCAACGTCGAGACCATCGCCGTTGCCCCCACCATCTGCAGACGCGGCGGTAGCTGGTTCGCGGGCTTCGGCCGCGAGCGTAACCAGGGCACCAAGCTCTACTGCATCTCTGGCCACGTCAACAACCCTGTCACCGTCGAGGAGGAGATGTCGATACCCCTGCGCGAGCTGATCGACAAGCACTGCGGCGGTGTTCGTGGCGGCTGGGATAACCTCCTGGCCGTTATCCCCGGTGGTTCTTCCACCCCGATCCTCCCCAAGAACGTCTGTGACAACCAGCTCATGGATTTTGATGCCCTGAAGGACAGCCAGTCTGGTCTTGGTACCGCCGCCGTCATTGTGATGGACAAGAGCACCGACGTTGTCCGCGCCATCAGCCGTCTCTCCCACTTCTACGCCCACGAGTCCTGCGGTCAGTGCACGCCCTGCAGAGAGGGCAGCAAGTGGACCGACCAGATCATGAAGCGGTTCGAGAAGGGCCAGGGCCGGCCACGTGAGATCGACATGCTTCAGGAGCTCACCAAGCAGGTCGAGGGCCACACCATTTGCGGTATGTATTCGTCATGACGTAAACGACTCCAACGCTAACGTGTATTTTTCTTTCTAGCTCTTGGTGAGGCTTTTGCCTGGCCCCTCCAGGGTCTCATTAGACATTTCCGTCCCGAGCTGGAGAAGAGGATGGAGGAGTACGCGGCCCAGAACGGTGGTGCCAACGCCTTGGGCGGTGGTTGGGCGTCTGATTCCCGGGCTCAGGGCAAGTTGGTTTCGCCTGGACAGTAGAAGGCCGAGGTTTCGCATGCTCTTAGACTGGCGCCCGAGGGCTTGTATATATTAGTATCGTACATTAGCATAGCCCTAAATGTGCCGGAGTTCATTTGTTCACGACAGTTACATGTTCACCTCTGGCCCCGGCCGTCATGTGATTGTGGACTGCCCAGCGTAAAACGCAGTCAACAGAGTCCCAAGGATACGCTGTTTGGCCAAAGGCCACGAATACTTAGTAGACCATGTCCTAGGGGGCATGGCTGGTCTATGATTCATTTCCGTCCGTTCCTCATAAAACCATGAAATCGGCGTTAAGTCGCAAAAACGCTCGTCCAATGAGGCCGTTGAATTTCTCAGCTCGCTCGCTCGACTTTCCCTGTCGTGCAGCAGCTAGGATCTCTCTCCCTCGGCCCACAGATCCGGACAGCCGCTCGCGCTGGACTTCCGCTAGCCCCCC